>VCJN01000749.1:0-35630 GCA_006384855.1 Tetraselmis striata
CAATGTCTTGCCTCCTAGGATACCGCCACATATTTCCGCATATGTGGCATCTGCGATTCGTAGTATAGAGTGTGATTCCGCATATGTGGAGGCTACTTGGCCCCCGGCATGGCTTCACGTAAGTGCGCATATGTGGTGGATGACTAATGTCATTTCACACATTCGTTCCACATATGTTTTCTCCCTAGCAGAACGACTCCCCATATTGTTCCGCATGTGTGGACATATCCACATGGTAATGAAGTTGGGCCCGCGCGTGTGGCCCCAGGATGGCTCCACACAGTTCCGCATATGCGACCCTCCCGGTAGTTGGTGCTTCAAGTGTTTCGCGCCAGTGTTGCTCCGCACAGTTCCGCATATGCGGAGGTATCCATGTTGGCCCCCGGATGCCTCCACACAGGTCCACATATGCTGGGAGGTTTGGGACCCAGCCTAACGGCTCCCCATATGTCCACATATGTGGACATATCCCACCTTGGTAATAAAGTTGGGCCTGCGCGTTTGGCCCAAGGATGGCTCCGCATAGTTCCGCATATGAGTGGTAGGATGATGAACTACCCCTGGAGTACATGCGATGCAGTCGCACAGTGTCCGCATATGCGGAGTTGGCCTATATATTCACGCCTGGCGGCATACACCTTTCCAATAATGTTTTCGGCACGTTGGTACATTATCTTGCGGCACGGTACATTACGGTGTCCATGGCGCCCCCCGCCGCACATGGAAGCAGCACACGTCTCTAGGGGATACCTGGGGTGTGTCGGCAAGGGCTGCGGGCACCGTTTCGTCGATGTTAATAGTTACTGCTATGTTTGGGAATATTGTATGCACGTTCGGGCGAAAGCACAACGTGCGGCAGCAACATGAAGAAAAGTCACGCCATAATGATTTTCGAGTGTTCGCGCCCCACTCCGGCCAAGGCACGGCTGCAATATTCATGTTCGGAATACCAAGTCAGAGCGCAAGGGCGTGGCGCGGTGGCCTCCATACTGATGAAGTATATTGACTGAGATAGCAGTCTCTGCATTTTTGGGGTTGCTAGGATAGGGTACGAAAAGCTACACTCAGCCCATTGCGCGCCCTCGCCCCCCCCCCCCCCCATGCAGCCATGTGTCGCCCGGTGAGAGGCGCAGGAGCAGGGGCGCCGCAGTGAGCGCTGCGGCTGACGGCGGCCGCTACTCCGACATGATCACCCTCGCGCATCGGGTGGCGCAGGAGTTTGCGCGTCACAACCTTCCTCGCACTGTCTTGAACGCCGCCCTGGTCCAACAGGCGATCATGCTCGGTCTGAGTGGGAGTATGATGCACTCACCGCGCCATGGAGATCTCGTGAGTATGGCGCCCCCTGGCTACGGAGGGCCCTGCCTTGTGCATGGATGTACTGCTCAGGGTTGCGTTGGCAACACCCTTTCATTGAACCCCATGCATGGCACCTTTGGCCTGAGCTACACCCACATGAAGAGCACGCACTCCAGTGGAACGGCTCGCGAGGTCCCACATTCGTCCCTGAAGTGTACCTTGCAGGTGGGTGAAGAGCATGCCCCCCTTGTGACGTTGCATAATGGATTTTATATGGCATGCCAAAATACGGGTTGTGCCGACACTATAGCCGCTCCGAAACCATTCTACTCGGCCCCGCGTCCCCCACACAATACCACATATGTGGATACGTCGTCGCTCCGAAACCATTTTACTCGGCCCCGCGTCCCCCACACCATACCACATATGCGGAGACGTCGGTGCTCCGAAACCCTGCTACTGGGCCCCCGCGCCCTCCGCACAATACCACATATGCGGAGACGTCGTCCCCCTCCTTTTGTCATCCTATAAATACACATATCTGGGATTGTGTGCCCCGGCCCCCTGTCTTCCCCATAAGTTCGCATATGTGTATGGCGGCGCGCCCGCCCGCGTACTCCACATAAGTTCCCATATGTGTGTCGGTGTGCCCCACCCCCTCTCCTCCGCATAGATCCACATATGCGGGAAGCTGGGGGCTCTGCTCGCGCCCTCCACATAAAGACACACATATGTGGGATTGTGTGCCCCGGCCCCAATTCTTCCCCATAAGTCCGCATATGTGTATGGCGGCGCGCCCCCCCGCGTACTCCACATAAGTTCCCATATGCGTGTCGGTGTGCCCCACCCCCTCTCCTCCGCATATATCCACATGTGCGGGGAGCTGGGGGCCCTACTCGCGCCCCCCTCGCCACCCAGCCGTCCCTCGCAGCCGCCCCGCCCGCAGGGAGAGGAGCAGGGTGCGGCCAGAAGCCTCCGCATATGCGGATTACAAGTCCTCATACGTCCGCATATGCGAACCCTCCGCCCCTCCCCCGCGGTACCGCGTACTGCCGCCCGTACCCCACCACCCCCCACACGCCACTGTACGAGGTACTAGGCACCGCCTGCCCCCCCGCATGGGGCCTCAACCCCCTCCATTCCGCCCATGCCTGTACGAAAGTACTAACCACGTATAGAACATCGACACCATCCCCTTATCTACTAGCCCCCTGCCGAAAATCGGGATTTTTAATATCCCCGTAAGTCGGAAGCGTTTTTCCCGCCCTGCTCGCAATGCGGCGCCATCACTTTCAGAATTCGTACCCGTACGCATACGAAAGTACTAGTCGCGAAAAAACGCAAAAATACAGTGCGGGAGTACTGCACTTTGCAAAATGCCCGTACTCGTCCGTGATAACTCCGGCGCCCTCGAAATCCCGTTCGGCCGCGGCGATGATGCGATGTAAGGGCCATAAAGTACGCGCAGCGCCTAGTTCTATACGCGGATGTGACTGCCCGATGCCGCCCGTGCGCCACCTGCCCAAAACACCCATCTTCACGCCCTCGGTTCTCCCTCCTCCCCGCACCGAACGGATCTGTGCTTCAGGCACCACCCAGCCCTTACCTTGAGCTACCTGCCCCCCGCTTCCCGCCCCCAGAATCCACCAAGGCAGGCCACGCTACCCGCCCCCCCGCCGCGCTTCCGAAAGCCCAGCTACTTCGCATATGTGGACCGCAATGCACCCGCATGCCACACTACCGGGGGCGCCACCCGCCCCAGGTTGCCAAGACGGGCTCCGACGGACACGCGGATGGGTGCCCCGTGTTGCCCTCGTCCAAGAGAGGCTCCCGCATGTGTGTCGCGCTCCACGGTTCGCAATGACGGCTCCGAAATCCCGGTTTCTAGTTTTCGCGGCACCGACATGTTTGCTCTCCACGGTTTGTGGGGGCCACCCGCCCCAGGATGCCAAGACGGCCTCCGACCGACACGCGAATGGTTGCCCCGTGTTGCCCTCGTCCAAGAGAGGCTCCCGCATGTGTGTCGCGCTCCACGGTTCGCAATGACGGCTCCGAAATCCCGGTTTCTAGTTTTCGCGGCACCGACATGTTTGCTCTCCACGGTTTGGGGGCGCCACCCGCCCTAGGATGCCAAGACGGCCTCCGACCGACACGCGGATGGTTGTCCCGTGTTGCCCTCGTCTAAGAGAGGCTCCCGCATGTGTGCCGCGCTCCACGGTTTGCAATGACGGCTCCGAAATCCCGGTTTCAAGTTTTCGCAGCACAGACATGTGTGCCCTCCACGGTTTGGGGGCGCCACCCGCCCCAGGATGCCAAGACGACCTCCGACCGACACGCGGATGGTTGTCCCGTGTTGCCCTCGTCCAAGAGAGGCTCCCGCATGTGTGCCGCGCTCCACGGTTTGCATGACGGCTCCGAAATCCCGGTTTCTAGTTTTCGCAGCATAGAGCTAACGGACCAAACATACCTCCGCAAATTTCCACATATTCTACTTATGTGTACCATAATCCCACATATTCCACATCACCACGGAACAGATACCCTTATATGTGGGTATATGCGGAACCGTACCTTTTCACACAAGCACCCCCGCGCCCCCGCCGTGTCCACATACATCCGCATATGCGAAACGTATCTCCACAACCCAAGCGACGCCTCAGCGGGAGGTTCCGCCGCATATGTGGATATATGCGGAACTGTACATTGTTACATAAACACCCCCGCGCCCCCGCCCTGTCCACATACATTCGCATATGTGAGCGACCTACAGTCGATCACGTGCAATGGTACACAGTACTAAGTACGGAACCGCTGCATGTATGTTGTATCGCAGTGTCGCGTCATGACCACGTGGCATGTGCTGTGTTATATTGTGGGACTCACATCGTACCGGCATGAGCACGTGGGCTACAGTTCTCGTGGCGCAGCACGCCGGTTTCCTCTCCGGGGAATGAGCGCCTTTTTTTCCGCATATGCGGAACATGGCTATTGGACCGGAGGGGGTGGGGGATTAAGGATCCGGATGGCCACAATACTTCGTGGCTGGTTCGTGATGTCCTCGTTATTTAACCCTAAAACCCAAATAGCCTGGCGGACCCTAAACAGTACTTCCAGTACTGCGACGCGTGCCCCACGTGACATTTCGGGGGATTAACCTGGCCAACCCCGGCCCCTTCCCATACCGCCCGCAGTACTTTGTGAACCCACGTGATCCACACGACAAACTCCTCATATGTGGAGTAGGCGGAAGGGGCGCCAGCGTCACCGCATCCATATCTGTCCACATATGCGGGTTATGCGTATCATCGGCGAGGAGTACGGCCTTCGCGTAGTCCCGCATATGTGGAGTCATTCACCTATGTTCCAATGTCTTGCCTCCTAGGATACCGCCACATATTTCCGCATATGTGGCATCTGCGATTCGTAGTATAGAGTGTGATTCCGCATATGTGGAGGCTACTTGGCCCCCGGCATGGCTTCACGTAAGTGCGCATATGTGGTGGATGACTAATGTCATTTCACACATTCGTTCCACATATGTTTTCTCCCTAGCAGAACGACTCCCCATATGTCCGCATATGTGGACATATCCACCATGGTAATGAAGTTGGGCCCGCGCGTGTGGCCCCAGGATGGCTCCACACAGTTCCGCATATGCGACCCTCCCGGTAGTTGGTGCTTCAAGTGTTTCGCGCCAGTGTTGCTCCGCACAGTTCCGCATATGCGGAGGTATCCATGTTGGCCCCCGGATGCCTCCACACAGGTCCACATATGCTGGGAGGTTTGGGACCCAGCCTAACGGCTCCCCATATGTCCACATATGTGGACATATCCACCTTGGTAATAAAGTTGGGCCTGCGCGTTTGGCCCAAGGATGGCTCCGCATAGTTCCGCATATGAGTGGTAGGATGATGAACTACCCCTGGAGTACATGCGATGCAGTCGCACAGTGTCCGCATATGCGGAGTTGGCCTATATATTCACGCCTGGCGGCATACACCTTTCCAATAATGTTTTCGGCACGTTGGTACATTATCTTGCGGCACGGTACATTACGGTGTCCATGGCGCCCCCCGCCGCACATGGAAGCAGCACACGTCTCTAGGGGATACCTGGGGTGTGTCGGCAAGGGCTGCGGGCACCGTTTCGTCGATGTTAATAGTTACTGCTATGTTTGGGAATATTGTATGCACGTTCGGGCGAAAGCACAACGTGCGGCAGCAACATGAAGAAAAGTCACGCCATATGATTTTCGAGTGTTCGCGCCCCACTCCGGCCAAGGCACGGCTGCAATATTCATGTTCGGAATACCAAGTCAGAGCGCAAGGGCGTGGCGCGGTGGCCTCCAAACTGATGAAGTATATTGACTGAGATAGCAGTCTCTGCATTTTTGGGGTTGCTAGGATAGGGTACGAAAAGCTACACTCAGCCCATTGCGCGCCCTCGCCCCCCCCCCCCCCCCCCCCATGCAGCCATGTGTCGCCCGGTGAGAGGCGCAGGAGCAGGGGCGCCGCAGTGAGCGCTGCGGCTGACGGCGGCCGCTACTCCGACATGATCACCCTCGCGCATCGGGTGGCGCAGGAGTTTGCGCGTCACAACCTTCCTCGCACTGTCTTGAACGCCGCCCTGGTCCAACAGGCGATCATGCTCGGTCTGAGTGGGAGTATGATGCACTCACCGCGCCATGGAGATCTCGTGAGTATGGCGCCCCCTGGCTACGGAGGGCCCTGCCTTGTGCATGGATGTACTGCTCAGGGCTGCGTTGGCAACACCCTTTCATTGAACCCCATGCATGGCACCTTTGGCCTGAGCTACACCCACATGAAGAGCACGCACTCCAGTGGAACGGCTCGCGAGGTCCCACATTCGTCCCTGAAGTGTACCTTGCAGGTGGGTGAAGAGCATGCCCCCCTTGTGACGTTGCATAATGGATTTTATATGGCATGCCAAAATACGGGTTGTGCCGACACTATAGCCGCTCCGAAACCATTCTACTCGGCCCCGCGTCCCCCACACAATACCACATATGTGGATACGTCGTCGCTCCGAAACCATTTTACTCGGCCCCGCGTCCCCCACACCATACCACATATGCGGAGACGTCGGTGCTCCGAAACCCTGCTACTGGGCCCCGCGCCCTCCGCACAATACCACATATGCGGAGACGTCGTCCCCCTCCTTTTGTCATCCTATAAATACACATATCTGGGATTGTGTGCCCCGGCCCCCTGTCTTCCCCATAAGTTCGCATATGTGTATGGCGGCGCGCCCGCCCGCGTACTCCACATAAGTTCCCATATGTGTGTCGGTGTGCCCCACCCCCTCTCCTCCGCATAGATCCACATATGCGGGAAGCTGGGGGCTCTGCTCGCGCCCTCCACATAAAGACACACATATGTGGGATTGTGTGCCCCGGCCCCAATTCTTCCCCATAAGTCCGCATATGTGTATGGCGGCGCGCCCCCCCCGCGTACTCCACATAAGTTCCCATATGCGTGTCGGTGTGCCCCACCCCCTCTCCTCCGCATATATCCACATGTGCGGGGAGCTGGGGGCCCTACTCGCGCCCCCCTCGCCACCCAGCCGTCCCTCGCAGCCGCCCCGCCCGCAGGGAGAGGAGCAGGGTGCGGCCAGAAGCCTCCGCATATGCGGATTACAAGTCCTCATACGTCCGCATATGCGAACCCTCCGCCCCTCCCCCCGCGGTACCGCGTACTGCCGCCCGTACCCCACCACCCCCCACACGCCACTGTACGAGGTACTAGGCACCGCCTGCCCCCCCGCATGGGGCCTCAACCCCCTCCATTCCGCCCATGCCTGTACGAAAGTACTAACCACGTATAGAACATCGACACCATCCCCTTATCTACTAGCCCCCTGCCGAAAATCGGGATTTTTAATATCCCCGTAAGTCGGAAGCGTTTTTCCCGCCCTGCTCGCAATGCGGCGCCATCACTTTCAGAATTCGTACCCGTACGCATACGAAAGTACTAGTCGCGAAAAAACGCAAAAATACAGTGCGGGAGTACTGCACTTTGCAAAATGCCCGTACTCGTCCGTGATAACTCCGGCGCCCTCGAAATCCCGTTCGGCCGCGGCGATGATGCGATGTAAGGGCCATAAAGTACGCGCAGCGCCTAGTTCTATACGCGGATGTGACTGCCCGATGCCGCCCGTGCGCCACCTGCCCAAAACACCCATCTTCACGCCCTCGGTTCTCCCTCCTCCCCGCACCGAACGGATCTGTGCTTCAGGCACCACCCAGCCCTTACCTTGAGCTACCTGCCCCCCGCTTCCCGCCCCCAGAATCCACCAAGGCAGGCCACGCTACCCGCCCCCCCGCCGCGCTTCCGAAAGCCCAGCTACTTCGCATATGTGGACCGCAATGCACCCGCATGCCACACTACCGGGGGCGCCACCCGCCCCAGGTTGCCAAGACGGGCTCCGACGGACACGCGGATGGGTGCCCCGTGTTGCCCTCGTCCAAGAGAGGCTCCCGCATGTGTGTCGCGCTCCACGGTTCGCAATGACGGCTCCGAAATCCCGGTTTCTAGTTTTCGCGGCACCGACATGTTTGCTCTCCACGGTTTGTGGGGGCCACCCGCCCCAGGATGCCAAGACGGCCTCCGACCGACACGCGAATGGTTGCCCCGTGTTGCCCTCGTCCAAGAGAGGCTCCCGCATGTGTGTCGCGCTCCACGGTTCGCAATGACGGCTCCGAAATCCCGGTTTCTAGTTTTCGCGGCACCGACATGTTTGCTCTCCACGGTTTGGGGGCGCCACCCGCCCTAGGATGCCAAGACGGCCTCCGACCGACACGCGGATGGTTGTCCCGTGTTGCCCTCGTCTAAGAGAGGCTCCCGCATGTGTGCCGCGCTCCACGGTTTGCAATGACGGCTCCGAAATCCCGGTTTCAAGTTTTCGCAGCACAGACATGTGTGCCCTCCACGGTTTGGGGGCGCCACCCGCCCCAGGATGCCAAGACGACCTCCGACCGACACGCGGATGGTTGTCCCGTGTTGCCCTCGTCCAAGAGAGGCTCCCGCATGTGTGCCGCGCTCCACGGTTTGCATGACGGCTCCGAAATCCCGGTTTCTAGTTTTCGCAGCATAGAGCTAACGGACCAAACATACCTCCGCAAATTTCCACATATTCTACTTATGTGTACCATAATCCCACATATTCCACATCACCACGGAACAGATACCCTTATATGTGGGTATATGCGGAACCGTACCTTTTCACACAAGCACCCCCGCGCCCCCGCCGTGTCCACATACATCCGCATATGCGAAACGTATCTCCACAACCCAAGCGACGCCTCAGCGGGAGGTTCCGCCGCATATGTGGATATATGCGGAACTGTACATTGTTACATAAACACCCCCGCGCCCCCGCCCTGTCCACATACATTCGCATATGTGAGCGACCTACAGTCGATCACGTGCAATGGTACACAGTACTAAGTACGGAACCGCTGCATGTATGTTGTATCGCAGTGTCGCGTCATGACCACGTGGCATGTGCTGTGTTATATTGTGGGACTCACATCGTACCGGCATGAGCACGTGGGCTACAGTTCTCGTGGCGCAGCACGCCGGTTTCCTCTCCGGGGAATGAGCGCCTTTTTTTCCGCATATGCGGAACATGGCTATTGGACCGGAGGGGGTGGGGGATTAAGGATCCGGATGGCCACAATACTTCGTGGCTGGTTCGTGATGTCCTCGTTATTTAACCCTAAAACCCAAATAGCCTGGCGGACCCTAAACAGTACTTCCAGTACTGCGACGCGTGCCCCACGTGACATTTCGGGGGATTAACCTGGCCAACCCCGGCCCCTTCCCATACCGCCCGCAGTACTTTGTGAACCCACGTGATCCACACGACAAACTCCTCATATGTGGAGTAGGCGGAAGGGGCGCCAGCGTCACCGCATCCATATCTGTCCACATATGCGGGTTATGCGTATCATCGGCGAGGAGTACGGCCTTCGCGTAGTCCCGCATATGTGGAGTCATTCACCTATGTTCCAATGTCTTGCCTCCTAGGATACCGCCACATATTTCCGCATATGTGGCATCTGCGATTCGTAGTATAGAGTGTGATTCCGCATATGTGGAGGCTACTTGGCCCCCGGCATGGCTTCACGTAAGTGCGCATATGTGGTGGATGACTAATGTCATTTCACACATTCGTTCCACATATGTTTTCTCCCTAGCAGAACGACTCCCCATATGTCCGCATATGTGGACATATCCACCATGGTAATGAAGTTGGGCCCGCGCGTGTGGCCCCAGGATGGCTCCACACAGTTCCGCATATGCGACCCTCCCGGTAGTTGGTGCTTCAAGTGTTTCGCGCCAGTGTTGCTCCGCACAGTTCCGCATATGCGGAGGTATCCATGTTGGCCCCCGGATGCCTCCACACAGGTCCACATATGCTGGGAGGTTTGGGACCCAGCCTAACGGCTCCCCATATGTCCACATATGTGGACATATCCACCTTGGTAATAAAGTTGGGCCTGCGCGTTTGGCCCAAGGATGGCTCCGCATAGTTCCGCATATGAGTGGTAGGATGATGAACTACCCCTGGAGTACATGCGATGCAGTCGCACAGTGTCCGCATATGCGGAGTTGGCCTATATATTCACGCCTGGCGGCATACACCTTTCCAATAATGTTTTCGGCACGTTGGTACATTATCTTGCGGCACGGTACATTACGGTGTCCATGGCGCCCCCCGCCGCACATGGAAGCAGCACACGTCTCTAGGGGATACCTGGGGTGTGTCGGCAAGGGCTGCGGGCACCGTTTCGTCGATGTTAATAGTTACTGCTATGTTTGGGAATATTGTATGCACGTTCGGGCGAAAGCACAACGTGCGGCAGCAACATGAAGAAAAGTCACGCCATATGATTTTCGAGTGTTCGCGCCCCACTCCGGCCAAGGCACGGCTGCAATATTCATGTTCGGAATACCAAGTCAGAGCGCAAGGGCGTGGCGCGGTGGCCTCCAAACTGATGAAGTATATTGACTGAGATAGCAGTCTCTGCATTTTTGGGGTTGCTAGGATAGGGTACGAAAAGCTACACTCAGCCCATTGCGCGCCCTCGCCCCCCCCCCCCCCCCCCCCATGCAGCCATGTGTCGCCCGGTGAGAGGCGCAGGAGCAGGGGCGCCGCAGTGAGCGCTGCGGCTGACGGCGGCCGCTACTCCGACATGATCACCCTCGCGCATCGGGTGGCGCAGGAGTTTGCGCGTCACAACCTTCCTCGCACTGTCTTGAACGCCGCCCTGGTCCAACAGGCGATCATGCTCGGTCTGAGTGGGAGTATGATGCACTCACCGCGCCATGGAGATCTCGTGAGTATGGCGCCCCCTGGCTACGGAGGGCCCTGCCTTGTGCATGGATGTACTGCTCAGGGCTGCGTTGGCAACACCCTTTCATTGAACCCCATGCATGGCACCTTTGGCCTGAGCTACACCCACATGAAGAGCACGCACTCCAGTGGAACGGCTCGCGAGGTCCCACATTCGTCCCTGAAGTGTACCTTGCAGGTGGGTGAAGAGCATGCCCCCCTTGTGACGTTGCATAATGGATTTTATATGGCATGCCAAAATACGGGTTGTGCCGACACTATAGCCGCTCCGAAACCATTCTACTCGGCCCCGCGTCCCCCACACAATACCACATATGTGGATACGTCGTCGCTCCGAAACCATTTTACTCGGCCCCGCGTCCCCCACACCATACCACATATGCGGAGACGTCGGTGCTCCGAAACCCTGCTACTGGGCCCCGCGCCCTCCGCACAATACCACATATGCGGAGACGTCGTCCCCCTCCTTTTGTCATCCTATAAATACACATATCTGGGATTGTGTGCCCCGGCCCCCTGTCTTCCCCATAAGTTCGCATATGTGTATGGCGGCGCGCCCGCCCGCGTACTCCACATAAGTTCCCATATGTGTGTCGGTGTGCCCCACCCCCTCTCCTCCGCATAGATCCACATATGCGGGAAGCTGGGGGCTCTGCTCGCGCCCTCCACATAAAGACACACATATGTGGGATTGTGTGCCCCGGCCCCAATTCTTCCCCATAAGTCCGCATATGTGTATGGCGGCGCGCCCCCCCCGCGTACTCCACATAAGTTCCCATATGCGTGTCGGTGTGCCCCACCCCCTCTCCTCCGCATATATCCACATGTGCGGGGAGCTGGGGGCCCTACTCGCGCCCCCCTCGCCACCCAGCCGTCCCTCGCAGCCGCCCCGCCCGCAGGGAGAGGAGCAGGGTGCGGCCAGAAGCCTCCGCATATGCGGATTACAAGTCCTCATACGTCCGCATATGCGAACCCTCCGCCCCTCCCCCCGCGGTACCGCGTACTGCCGCCCGTACCCCACCACCCCCACACGCCACTGTACGAGGTACTAGGCACCGCCTGCCCCCCGCATGGGGCCTCAACCCCCTCCATTCCGCCCATGCCTGTACGAAAGTACTAACCACGTATAGAACATCGACACCATCCCCTTATCTACTAGCCCCCTGCCGAAAATCGGGATTTTTAATATCCCCGTAAGTCGGAAGCGTTTTTCCCGCCCTGCTCGCAATGCGGCGCCATCACTTTCAGAATTCGTACCCGTACGCATACGAAAGTACTAGTCGCGAAAAAACGCAAAAATACAGTGCGGGAGTACTGCACTTTGCAAAATGCCCGTACTCGTCCGTGATAACTCCGGCGCCCTCGAAATCCCGTTCGGCCGCGGCGATGATGCGATGTAAGGGCCATAAAGTACGCGCAGCGCCTAGTTCTATACGCGGATGTGACTGCCCGATGCCGCCCGTGCGCCACCTGCCCAAAACACCCATCTTCACGCCCTCGGTTCTCCCTCCTCCCCGCACCGAACGGATCTGTGCTTCAGGCACCACCCAGCCCTTACCTTGAGCTACCTGCCCCCCGCTTCCCGCCCCCAGAATCCACCAAGGCAGGCCACGCTACCCGCCCCCCCGCCGCGCTTCCGAAAGCCCAGCTACTTCGCATATGTGGACCGCAATGCACCCGCATGCCACACTACCGGGGGCGCCACCCGCCCCAGGTTGCCAAGACGGGCTCCGACGGACACGCGGATGGGTGCCCCGTGTTGCCCTCGTCCAAGAGAGGCTCCCGCATGTGTGTCGCGCTCCACGGTTCGCAATGACGGCTCCGAAATCCCGGTTTCTAGTTTTCGCGGCACCGACATGTTTGCTCTCCACGGTTTGTGGGGGCCACCCGCCCCAGGATGCCAAGACGGCCTCCGACCGACACGCGAATGGTTGCCCCGTGTTGCCCTCGTCCAAGAGAGGCTCCCGCATGTGTGTCGCGCTCCACGGTTCGCAATGACGGCTCCGAAATCCCGGTTTCTAGTTTTCGCGGCACCGACATGTTTGCTCTCCACGGTTTGGGGGCGCCACCCGCCCTAGGATGCCAAGACGGCCTCCGACCGACACGCGGATGGTTGTCCCGTGTTGCCCTCGTCTAAGAGAGGCTCCCGCATGTGTGCCGCGCTCCACGGTTTGCAATGACGGCTCCGAAATCCCGGTTTCAAGTTTTCGCAGCACAGACATGTGTGCCCTCCACGGTTTGGGGGCGCCACCCGCCCCAGGATGCCAAGACGACCTCCGACCGACACGCGGATGGTTGTCCCGTGTTGCCCTCGTCCAAGAGAGGCTCCCGCATGTGTGCCGCGCTCCACGGTTTGCATGACGGCTCCGAAATCCCGGTTTCTAGTTTTCGCAGCATAGAGCTAACGGACCAAAGATACCTCCGCAAATTTCCACATATTCTACTTATGTGTACCATAATCCCACATATTCCACATCACCACGGAACAGATACCCTTATATGTGGGTATATGCGGAACCGTACCTTTTCACACAAGCACCCCCGCGCCCCCGCCGTGTCCACATACATCCGCATATGCGAAACGTATCTCCACAACCCAAGCGACGCCTCAGCGGGAGGTTCCGCCGCATATGTGGATATATGCGGAACTGTACATTGTTACATAAACACCCCCGCGCCCCCGCCCTGTCCACATACATTCGCATATGTGAGCGACCTACAGTCGATCACGTGCAATGGTACACAGTACTAAGTACGGAACCGCTGCATGTATGTTGTATCGCAGTGTCGCGTCATGACCACGTGGCATGTGCTGTGTTATATTGTGGGACTCACATCGTACCGGCATGAGCACGTGGGCTACAGTTCTCGTGGCGCAGCACGCCGGTTTCCTCTCCGGGGAATGAGCGCCTTTTTTTCCGCATATGCGGAACATGGCTATTGGACCGGAGGGGGTGGGGGATTAAGGATCCGGATGGCCACAATACTTCGTGGCTGGTTCGTGATGTCCTCGTTATTTAACCCTAAAACCCCGAAAAACCCCAAAACCCTAAAAACCCTAAAACCCTAAAACCCTAAAACCCGTACATTTTTTTTCAAGTAGCAGCATATGGTGCCTCGTCGCGATGGCGCACGATACAGTGAGGTATGCCGGGGCCACGAGCTGTCGCTAACCCAAGGGCGTTCGACACTGCACTCACCCCAGCCACGATGACGGGCGCGGCAGCCGTACGGGTGCAGCTGCGAGACGGAGCGGGTGCGCTTGTTGTCTACACGCTTCAGGGGTGGCGGCACGGAGAGCCATGGGTGTTGCTGACGGCGGCTGGGCGTGCACTGGCAGCGGCGGGCGAGAGCGGGGCGGCAGTGAATAAATCAGCTTTTTACGCGTCCGAGGAGCAGCTACAGCTTATAACACACGTCGCCGCCGACGCCGTGAGCACCGTCGGCGACGTGCGATTAGGGCGCTACGCTTCACTGCCCACGTCGCTACTGGCCGAGAATGAAGCACCAGTATCGGCACTTCAGCGCGGAGAGGCGCTTTTTGGCGACCCGCCCATTCGACCCGCCGCACCACCCCCCACGACGGCTCCAGCACCCCTCGCTCAGCCCCTTGTAAATTCGGACCAGGTTACTACTCCGCGGCTGCCTAGCGTGCCGCCGCCGCCCGAGCCCGCGACGGTGGGAGACTACCTCTATAGCGTGGACTTGCGATATGATCGAGTTTACACTGGACGGCCCGCATACGGCGAGCCCAAACGCATGGGACATAGCTACGGGTACCGTGCAAAAGAGCGCCCCGGTACCGTGACCCGCCTGGGAACCTTGTTGAGCGATACGCTAGGAGCGAACGGAATACCTGGCCGTCGTACCAACATGAAGAAAGCCTCTATTCAAAACGTGTGCGACACACTGTACAAGTACGCAGGGTTCCTACACTTCGTTCTTGGCGTGGCCGATAAGCACCGCACCGGCTTACCCAGTGAGCTATGCCACCCTGAAAATCTTGCCGCATATTTTCGGTATATCGCCACCTCTGTGACCTTAGGCGGGCGGGGATGCAGCCTCGCCACTACCCGTGGGGCGTGCTCGGACATCTGCAACGTGCTCGACGCGATGCGATACCTGCACAGCAAAGGACAACTGCTTCAACGCGAGCTCGGTCTGCCGTACGGCCTCACTATCGAGAAGGTCCGTCAGTGGTGGCATGGAGTTGTGACACCCCTCTGCGCCGGCGTGAGGCCGGGAAAGCGAACGGTACGACTCCCCAGTGCTGTTGATGATTATGATAACAATATTAATAACAACAACAACAACAACAATAATGATAATAGTTACAATAGTAATGATAATAATATAGCATCACAAATACTATATAGTATCAACGACGATAATAACATGCAATGTCACTGTATCATCCGCGTCTAAATATGTCTATACCGAGCTGATGCTCGGAGTGATTTGTGATGCTAAATATAAATACTACTGCATATTATGTCGTGATTTGTGATTGACATCTACTGGTGTGTATATTAGCTAGCCGCAGTTGCGTTTCATTGAATCGTTGTCTGGCTGATTTATGCTACACGGCGGTACAATGAATCAAAGTAGTGCCACCCCGCACAAGCCTGCGCGCTACTTTGTCAGCTTATGAATGTTGAATTTATAATAGCAGCGTTTATTATTTTGAATGCCATCACTGTTATTTTTGCAATTCAGTTACTTGAACTTTACTTGTAATAGTATCTCTTATTCTACGTGCACATACATCATCCTCGTGTTATAATTACGCGCCATGCAGTAGTGTTGCATGGTTTCATGATTATAATAATGATTGATGTGATGAGTAATTAGGCATGTTCCCCATTGTTTGTGTTTTGCCACGCGCAGGAAACCCGCGCGGCTACCGCCATGTACGATAAGGGTGCAGTGCAAAGCGTGCACGAAAAATGGATGTCACAAGCCAGGGTGGTCATAGACTTGATAGATGATCCCTCAATCGTACACGCGGCGTTGGTCAACGACTCATCGACGGCTCAAGAAATACAAGATCTTATCGCCTTGGGTCTAAGTGGCGTGGTGCATCCGCCATTACGTGGTGGGGCATTGTCTACATTGGCACCGTACGGCCGGACGGCGCGCAGGTGTTTGCACCCCGGTTGTGACGACCCTGGTTGCGAAGGAAACGTGGTAGTGCGCGGCAACAACGGGTGGGACGACGATGATCAACCTGAATACGCGTGCTCCATAAAGATGGTGCACTTCAAAAGTAAGTATAACTGCTGCGTTTCAGTGGTCCCATTGTATGCGCCGGTCTCGGCGAGTGCAAAAAACGCGGAATTTTATATACGTCTTATTACCTTATATGTAGATGATATTGCTGTAGGTATTTTGATATGCATATGTTATGCCATGAATTCTTAGTTACAGTGTGTGTAGACATCCACACATAACATAGAAATTCATCAATATGTGTACGACGTCGTCGCAAATCGTAGTAAACAAACTCAGATTAATCATAATAGGGACATCATGGTGATGATAGCAACAATTGCCAGTTCATGCATTTCGTTACTATCACAATACGTAGCAATACGTAAACAATGCCATCCATTTATAAGTAATCTCACTGTGGTTTTATTATCGCCCCAACGCGATACACTAGCATTGGATAGAAAAGCACATTATGGCAGCCGGTATTGTAGTTGTTGAACGTTACCCATAATCATTGAAGGTGTAATTATATGTATACAACAACGACAATATATATATTGATGATGCGGGTGCGACAGTCTCACACAGCAGCATTACATCGTACATATACTCATCGAAGTCTCAGGTACACACTCGTAGTATATCGCACTCGCATAATTGTCACACAACCCCCCCCCCCCCCCCCCTTGCGAGAAATCTATCCTCGGCATCAGTGGGGGTCGAGTCGGTGACCTGTACGATAGGATACCGGTACTGGTGTAAGCGCATCGAGGCCGTAACAATCCGGCTCCGAAACCAGTGCGACAGTCTCACCCAGCAGCTAGACTAAGACAAACAAAAGGTCGTGTGAAGAGGTGGTGTAAAGACGAGATACTTCAGTGTTTTGAGAATACAACAGCAGTTCTTCATTATCACAACGCTTACCACTTGGCAGCGCATTTTATCGTACATACACTCATCGCAGTCTCAGGTACAAACTCGTAGTATATTATACTTGCATAATTGTCACACTATTGGGCACGCACATGTTTTTATATTAGAACGGCGCACCATTTCAGCATGGATGCACGGTGGCGTATTAGTGGCTTATGCATGATATGCTTGCCGCGCCGATGACAGTAATCTTAAAAGCATGATCTACATTGATGAAACGATTTCTTATATTGACGTGTGTTGGTCGATGATAGATGCAGGGCGAGGAAACTTCAGAGGCAACGCACGGACTGTCACGCTCCATGATTTGGACCCGCTGCTCCAACGCCTCATTCACGAGCATTGTCTGTGGGGAAACGCAGCTATGGGATCCACAACGGGCCATTTCTTCATGTATCGCCACGGGCAGCCTTTCAACGGAGTTACTGGAGGCCATCCTTCGTGGGGAAGTTACGTCAAGGGTTTGTATCAACATGCGTCAAGCCACCAATTGTTTAGAGATATTGACTCAAAGCAAGCCCGATTTCTATACGTCGTACACCAAGAATATACCCACTTGGCAGAGCTCGAGCCTGCCCAAGCCCTTCAGCTCCGTCGATATCTCGCAAGATGCATGCTCACGTCACTATCCGAATGGGAAAATACGTATACCCAACAGATGGATCAGCATCTAACATGGCGACCAGCCCGCCGGCAACGTGGAGAGCAGCTTATTGCAACAACAGAAAGCGCAAGTGCATCCGAACATCGCGCCACAAGCAGTAGTAGTTCTGGCCTTGGCGGCAGCAACAGTAACAATGGCGATGAGAACGATGATGGCAATTATACCCACTCCGATGCTAATGACGCCGATTCCCCCTCTTGACATATATATACTGCCATCATGTGTAACACACTCCGCCGTGCTATTGGTTGCCGTCCGAATAATGCGACTAGAATGCTGCCATCCCCCTTCCTACTACTCGGACGGGCTTCATGTTTCATATGTCGCCACAGTATTCTTGCACGGCGGCGTCAGTCATCATCGATATTGTATAGATAACACGGTGCTGCCCTTATTTTGTTTATTGCAACTTTGCTTGGATGCGCCGAATGCATGCTGTGCTGAAAACAACTGTATAGATAATACTTTGAGGAGACATAATCCTTACTTGATGTTATTTATATGTATGGTACTCACTACCAGAGTACCAGGTGGTAGGTATCGACATTAAGTGCAGCGCTGCCACCAGTATTAATCATTATAATGTGCGAGTTCATTGAACTGCGGCGGGTACCGAAACCATGTTATAATATGACAATTATTCGTGTACGAGTATATAAACAGGAAAAATAATGACGACTACTCATCGCGTAGCACGCGCGGTGCTGCTGGTCGGACTCCGTCCCGCGCTGCCAAGTAACGCAGCGCAGCGCGGCCGTGACCGCGCAGTACGGCCCACGCCCGCCCGTCAGGGCCTACCACCGCGTGTCTCACGCCCTGCTGCCGACCCGTCCTGAGCCGTGCGAGGCAGCAGTGGCACGTCAGTGCCAAGTCGCGGCGGCGTCCGTGGAGATGGCCAGACGCGCGATGCATCGCGGCTCGCGCTGATGGGATTGGTTGACTGCACGGCCTTCCGGCCGCTCCGGTCCAACAGCGACCAGCCTCTCCACGTCAGGTACGGGCCACCCCTATCCCATGCCGCTCACCTACCTAGCGCCGAGTCTTAGCCCGTCCCGACCCTTACTTTCTCCGCCTACGGCCGACTCGTCACGGGTACGTGCGTCAAGTTGTTGACTCGCGAGTAGCGACATCGCGCTGACCCGCGATGTCGGCGCTGACCAGCAGCGCGCGCACAAAGGGACTAGTCAACTAGTCACTCACCCCCCCCCCCCCCCCCCCCCCCCTAGTTTTCTCCCAGTACCCGCCCCGCACTGAAACGCCGTTGACCGACGCATGCATGCATTTTGTTAATGCGCCGCACTACCCCTTTCGCTTCGTTGACTCGGTGCGCGCCGTGACCTCCCCTCAAGCGCGCTGTGTGCCCATTCAACACCGATTTTATGCGACCGCAGTGGCGCAATAGAGGGATAGGAATGGGTCGCGTCGTGTCGTTCCCATGTGGCGCTGACTAAGGAGCTGCGACGCTCAAGCAGCGCTGACTCGTAGCAATATTCCTGCTGACCGGCACGACGACCGCGAAATTAAAGATTACTGCAGCGAAACGAGTAGTCGCCCGACGTTGACCGCCACGCCCCCATACAGGTACTCGAACCACTGACCAGAGTCACGCAGACTGCTCTGCGAGTCCGGACGACGAGACGATGGCGGCGCGACGGCGTGATGACCGCAAAAAATACCGGTAGGCCTGCAGCGACGTCTCGTGATGTGAAATATATGGCATTTTTATTTTCAGCACCCAATGATAACTAAAGCGTAAGCATTTTGTGGCCCTCTTAAATTATTAATAAGGTGGTACTATTAAGATTGAGCTCCCCCTATAGTTGGCTGTGTGTGTGTGTGTGTGTGTGTGTGTGTGTGTGTGTGTGTGTGTGTGTGTGTGTGTCAGTAACTAACTCCATATAGCAATTCATTTTTAAGGAGGCATGCCCTCCTGCGCCACTGGCAGGGGGTAGCAATAGTCCCATTACTCCTTTGAGGACATTGGGGGGGGGGTGTGGGTGGCTGCCAGCATGGCCGCTAGAAGCCCTGGGGCTGAGCGGCTGGTGTGCTGAAGTTGGTTTTTGGGCAGATTTTGGGCTGGAACCTCATCAAAACCCCATGAAACCATGCTAATAAGACTTTGCAATGGGTATGGCTAACTTTTCCCAGTATGCTAGAACATAATATATGTGGTCGTGTGTGAGCGTCATGTTGGCGGCTCGCCGCGGCGGCCCTGCGCGGCGTGTCCGCGGGCGCGCCGCCCCACCCCCCTACCACCCCCTACCTGCCACACCCTCTCATGCTAGCATTATAAGATGACTCAGATGGCTTATGCTTTGTAGCTAGCAACTTTGCAGCCCCACCCTGCACCCTCAGGTGCGGGTTGGCACCACGTCGTTGGTGTGCGCCGGGTGCCGGCAAGTCCCCGCGCAGTGGCAACAGTAGTTTGGGGTATATGTGCATATATGTACATGCATAGCTGGCCATACAGGGGGGGTACCTGGGCTCAGGAGGGTCAAATAAAGCCCCCCCAAAGCAGCACCCCCAGCCAGTGACCCCCTCCTGCCCCCTGTGCCGCAGGTGGCTGCAGCCAGGCGCAGGCAGGTGCGCAGTGGCGCTTGGGGCGCGAAGGCGCAAAGGCGGCCAAAGGGCCAACGGCCCACTAGCCGCCTAGCCCCCTTGCCCCCCCTTTCCCCCCCAACGGGGTGATTGTTTGTGATCGTGCAGCGAAATGTAATGAATATTGTGGTTTGTTTCGAAGGTTGCCCCTGCGCCGTCGATACCTTCGCTGATGCCTTCCGCTCGCCCGGCTGTGTGTTTAAATTCGTAATTCAGGCAGCTCCGATGGGCTGAGCGGTACGAGGGGCGGTGTCCGCGCGCGTCTCCACGAATTAGTACGTAACGGGGCTTGTTCGTGAGCATACAGGTACCACGCGGATACCACGAACTTTCTCCGAGTAGGGTACACTCCTCGCGCGCGCCGCTCGTCATCCGCCGTGTACGTGTCAGGTTCGGATACTACACGACATTACCACGAAGATCACTTTTGCGGCTTCCGTCGTAGCTAGTAAGGTAGCACACTACTACCTGTACGCGGGAACATAAGGTAAATGACCGTGTATATGTGTATAGTACACAGGGCACATCAGGCGGCGGGGTTCGCAGGGGTGAAACATCCGCAATGATAACGTGGATAAACCGGTATACAGCAAATACTATTATATAATTGCGCGCGCGCGCGTGCGCAGCTACCAGTACCGGGCGCGCGGCGCGCTGGGCGGCGGCGGTCAGCGGCCGCCGTGACGAAACTGCTGCTGACCGCAGAGACCATCTTTCCGCCAGCCGCGCCCACCCGGAAGACCGCGCCCCCCAGCGCCGTTGACGCGTAGGCCGGTCCCGGCGCGGGCAGGAGGGCAGGTATCCCTCCCCTGCGTGCCGATGAGGGGGGTGCTGGGCTCTCGGGCTGCCCGCCGCGCGCTGCGCGCGGGCAGGTGCCAGCGGGCGGCGCGAGAGCCGCCAGAATATAATCTGGCGGGGCACAGGGGGCTGCAGCCGCGCTCACGGTGGCCCTTGGGTCACCCCGACCGGTGTTTTGAGCACCAGCCACACTGGAACATGGGCGGTGGCGGTGCGAGGGGCGGATGTGGAGCCGCGCGCGGGCGAGGCGCGGCAAGCCGCGCGGCGGTGATGGTGCCCGATTTTAGGCCAAGTCGGGACCCTTCAGAAAAAATCAAAAATCACGGACTAAACGCATTTGAACACCGTTTTGAGCATTGCCAGACACGGGTATATGGGTAACATAGTGCTGGTTGAAAGGGTGGACCTTGCTGTGGTGGTTGTGTTATGTGGGGATGGGGACCCGTGCCGCCGTAGCCCGCGCACCCCTACGTTATGAGTATAACATGCTAGTTGGAGCTCCACATGCAGTCCAACCCTCCCCAAAGTTCATCAATGCATGCCCACTGTATCATAGATGGGTTGCATGGTGTCCCTTTTGATTTTTCTGATGAACGACAAAGATGCACCACATGGGCGCATAGGGTGCGCGCGGGGTGGGCGGCCATTCTGCATCTGCACAAAGTAGCCATATTAAGGTCTATATGATGTGTTCTAAGTACATGCAGTGCTTTGGGGGGGCATGAGTGTTGCACTCCCAAGTTTTGGGAGTGGCCGGCTCTTGCCGCTTACCCCGCGCCCCGCGTACGCTCAGCACGACCCCCCCGATATGATGCCAAAACTTTGACCACCAAATCCTTTAGCTAGGAGCTTGGATTGCTAGGAGAGCCAAGCATGGGGCTCATGCATGCCTAACCTGCAAGTGGTATAGCTGGTGTGGCGTTGAGCCCTTTCATCTGGTGACAAGGGCAGCTTGAATTCGTCAGTGAAGGCTGCTGGGTTTACCTGTACGGGTACTGCCAGTTCTTTGCCCATATTCCGGTACGGATGATGACGATCTGATATATGATAAAAACCCTAAAAACCCTAAACCCTAAAACCCTTAACCTTAAACCCTAAAACCCTAGTACCCGCCCCGCACTGAAACGCCGTTGACCGACGCATGCATGCATTTTGTTAATGCGCCGCACTACCCCTTTTGCTTCGTTGACTCGGTGCGCGCCGTGACCTCCCCTCAAGCGCGCTGTGTGCCCATTCAACACCGATTTTATGCGACCGCAGTGGCGCAATAGAGGGATAGGAATGGGTCGCGTCGTGTCGGTCACATGTGCAGCCCCACCCTGCACCCTCAGGTGCGGGTTGGCACCACGTCGTTGGTGTGCGCCGGGTGCCGGCAAGTCCCCGCGCAGTGGCAACAGTAGTTTGGGGTATATGTGCATATATGTACATGCATAGCTGGCCATACAGGGGGGGTACCTGGGCTCAGGAGGGTCAAATAAAGCCCCCCCAAAGCAGCACCCCCAGCCAGTGACCCCCTCCTGCCCCCTGTGCCGCAGGTGGCTGCAGCCAGGCGCAGGCAGGTGCGCAGTGCGGTTTGCAGCCAGAGAGGGCAGGGGTGGCATTGAGCCCTTCCCCTGCTGCAGCACCCCATGATGGCACCACCCCCATGGTGCGCCCCCCCCCCCCCCCCCCCTACCAATGGCCCACATGCACTGTGCATGCCATGATATAACTCATCACTATCCCCCCCCCCCCCTCCTCTCAGTGTGGGCAGCTGACTTTGTAGCTCCCCCTATAGTTGGCTGTGTGTGTGTGTGTGTGTGTGTGTGTGTGTGTGTGTGTGTGTCAGTAACTAACTCCATATAGCAATTCATTTTTAAGGAGGCATGCCCTCCTGCGCCACTGGCAGGGGGTAGCAATAGTCCCATTACTCCTTTGAGGACATTGGGGGGGGGGTGTGGGTGGCTGCCAGCATGGCCGCTAGAAGCCCTGGGGCTGAGCGGCTGGTGTGCTGAAGTTGGTTTTTGGGCAGATTTTGGGCTGGAACCTCATCAAAACCCCATGAAACCATGCTAATAAGACTTTGCAATGGGTATGGCTAACTTTTCCCAGTATGCTAGAACATAATATATGTGGCCGTGTGTGAGCGTCATGTTGGCGGCTCGCCGCGGCGGCCCTGCGCGGCGTGTCCGCGGGCGCGCCGCCCCACCCCCCTACCACCCCCTACCTGCCACACCCTCTCATGCTAGCATTATAAGATGACTCAGATGGCTTATGCTTTGTAGCTAGCAACTTTGCAGCCCCACCCTGCACCCTCAGGTGCGGGTTGGCACCACGTCGTTGGTGTGCGCCGGGTGCCGGCAAGTCCCCGCGCAGTGGCAACAGTAGTTTGGGGTATATGTGCATATATGTACATGCATAGCTGGCCATACAGGGGGGGTACCTGGGCTCAGGAGGGTCAAATAAAGCCCCCCCAAAGCAGCACCCCCAGCCAGTGACCCCCTCCTGCCCCCTGTGCCGCAGGTGGCTGCAGCCAGGCGCAGGCAGGTGCGCAGTGGCGCTTGGGGCGCGAAGGCGCAAAGGCGGCCAAAGGGCCAACGGCCCACTAGCCGCCTAGCCCCCTTGCCCCCCCTTTCCCCCCCAACGGGGTGATTGTTTGTGATCGTGCAGCGAAATGTAATGAATATTGTGGTTTGTTTCGAAGGTTGCCCCTGCGCCGTCGATACCTTCGCTGATGCCTTCCGCTCGCCCGGCTGTGTGTTTAAATTCGTAATTCAGGCAGCTCCGATGGGCTGAGCGGTACGAGGGGCGGTGTTCGCGCGCGTCTCCACGAATTAGTACATAACGGGGCTTGTTCGTGAGCATACAGGTACCACGCGGATACCACGAACTTTCTCCGAGTAGGGTACACTCCTCGCGCGCGCCGCTCGTCATCCGCCGTGTACGTGTCAGGTTCGGATACTACACGACATTACCACGGAGATCACTTTTGCGGCTTCCGTCGTAGCTAGTAGGTAGCACAGTACTACCTGTACGCGGGAACATAAGGTAAATGACCGTGTAGATGTGTATAGTCCACAGGGCACATCAGGCGGCGGGGTTCGCAGGGGTGAAACATCCGCAATGATAACGTGAATAAACCGGTATACAGCAAATACTATTATATAATTGCGCGCGCGCGCGTGCGCAGCTACCAGTACCGGGCGCGCGGCGCGCTGGGCGGCGGCGGTCAGCGGCCGCCGTGACGAAACTGCTGCTGACCGCAGAGACCATCTTTCCGCCAGCCGCGCCCACCCGGAAGACCGCGCCCCCCAGCGCCGTTGACGCGTAGGCCGGTCCCGGCGCGGGAAGGAGGGCAGGTATCCCTCCCCTGCGTGCCGATGAGGGGGGTGCTGGGCTCTCGGGCTGCCCGCCGCGCGCTGCGCGCGGGCAGGTGCCAGCGGGCGGCGCGAGAGCCGCCAGAATATAATCTGGCGGGGCACAGGGGGCTGCAGCCGCGCTCACGGTGGCCCTTGGGTCACCCCGACCGGTGTTTTGAGCACCAGCCACACTGGAACATGGGCGGTGGCGGTGCGAGGGGCGGATGTGGAGCCGCGCGCGGGCGAGGCGCGGCAAGCCGCGCGGCGGTGATGGTGCCCGATTTTAGGCCAAGTCGGGACCCTTCAGAAAAAATCAAAAATCACGGACTAAACGCATTTGAACACCGTTTTGAGCATTGCCAGACACGGGTATATGGGTAACATAGTGCTGGTTGAAAGGGTGGACCTTGCTGTGGTGGTTGTGTTATGTGGGGATGGGGACCCGTGCCGCCGTAGCCCGCGCACCCCTACGTTATGAGTATAACATGCTAGTTGGAGCTCCACATGCAGTCCAACCCTCCCCAAAGGTCATCAATGCATGCCCACTGTATCATAGATGGGTTGCATGGTGTCCCTTTTGATTTTTCTGATGAACGACAAAGATGCACCACATGGGCGCATAGGGTGCGCGCGGGGTGGGCGGCCATTCTGCATCTGCACAAAGTAGCCATATTAAGGTCTATATGATGTGTTCTAAGTACATGCAGTGCTTTGGGGGGGCATGAGTGTTGCACTCCCAAGTTTTGGGAGTGGCCGGCTCTTGCCGCTTACCCCGCGCCCCGCGTACGCTCAGCACGACCCCCCCGATATGATGCCAAAACTTTGACCACCAAATCCTTTAGCTAGGAGCTTGGATTGCTAGGAGAGCCAAGCATGGGGCCTCATGCATGCCTAACCTGCAAGTGGTATAGCTGGTGTGGCGTTGAGCCCTTTCATCTGGTGACAAGGGCAGCTTGAATTCGTCAGTGAAGGCTACTGGGTTTACCTGTACGGGTACTGCCAGTTCTTTGCCCATATTCCGGTACGGATGATGACGATCTGATATATGATAAACCCTTAACCCTAAACCCTAAAACCCTAAAAAACCCAAACCCTAAAAAACCCTAAAACCTTCTAAGTAGCTTCCCGGCCGGGAGTGCAGGGCTCGCGGGCGATGGGGCAGCCCGTACCAAAACCCGATGGTAACAGTTACGTAACCGCTTGAAACCACTAAAGACCGTACGGGTCGCACTAGTGCCTCGTCCAGATATGTTGTATATATACAACAAATGTTGTATATATACAACAGAAAGTATGGGTCCAGTACTATGGGCAGAACTGGCATGATGACCGCCAGGGCGTCAAGGGAGGTCCAGACTCAAGAGGGCCCCAAGTAGGATACTTAAGTTGGTCCGGGACCGATCGGGTCGGCTGATCGGTCAGTGCAAAGCGGCCACCATTCCCAACCCACCGATTCACCATGAGACAACTATTATTCCGCTCAAGAGTCTTGTAGCCGCCCGCCGTGGGCCGTATCAAGCCCCTGCCCCCGGAAGATTACGCCAACACAGGCAGGGCTATGAGGTTTGGAGAAGTTGCGGAGTCTGTCGTGAACACCACATCCCGCATCAGGTGGGACGACGCCACCGAGTCTCCCGAGGCCTCCAACGTGCTTAAGCTGCAAACCACCGGCGCCGGAACCCTGCCTCAGGTATGAATCCCATACCACCCAGCACTCGTCTAATGCCTTGCCTGGATGATATGTCGTGGGCATGTGATGATTTTTTCGACGCGTGTAGGCGGCGCGGCCGTGCGATCGCGTCTGGCTGTTGATTGAGAATTCGTTTTTTTATTGAAATATCACAACAACGGCTGACTGACCTGCGCCCTGCAGGTCAGTCAGCCCTGCCTACCAGCCCCGTCCCGGACTCGAGGCAAGCTACGCCATGGCCAGGACCTCACGAGACTCCAGGACATCTCCGGCAGTGCCATGGTCGCAGCGCCAGCGGTCCCTGGTGTCCCTGGTGTCCCTGGGCCGAACCACACTAGTCCGACCGCCATGCCTCCGTCGCGTTTCGCCGCCGCTACTGTTCCGTCCGACTGCGACAACTCGGCAAACGCCCCGGCAACAACAATGCCAATAAGTCCGTTCACTGCACTATGTGCCGTGTTGAAGACAACAACGTGGGATGGATCTACTGCAAGTGCCCGGAGTGTGACATACCTCTGCACCCCGAGCAAGAGGTCGGCGCAAGGGCGGCGCGTGATGGAGCCGCCATCGCCACATTACCGCCCAGAGCTCGCGGCGTACGGGGTCCACCGCCGCACGTACTAGGCCGCAGCCGGTCAACCCTCCCGTTCCCAAACCCGAAACTTCAAGACCTTCCTTCCCTGGTCGGTTGCCGGCTGATGGTTGCTCCTCCGCAGTGCCCTGGCCGGAACAGGTGGTGTGATGCTGGTTCAGCGAGCTACAACATCTTAGAGGGCGACGCTTTTGTTAGGAGCGCGCCCCGCGGAGTATAAGTAATATTTAATCAAAATTCGTTAATGATGCCGACGCGACCCGTGTTGTATAATCGTGTTGTATATATACCATATGGTGATTTCCGATATCGCCTTCTGCTGCTAGCTCATGTAAGTATATATACCATACAACATGATTACATGAGCTAGACGCAACATTCAAGAAATCCACACAGAAATCCAGAAGGAAATCCAGAAGGAAATCCAGCTACGGGCCAACAGAGGCGGAAACCGCCATGGTAGCCTCCGACCAGGCATCGCCACCAGCCAGCCGCCGCTCCACGCAGTAGGGACGCTCTCCCCAGCACACAATCCCGGGCCACTCCAATAGCGGCACTAGGCCGAATGTAATGTGAAGGCGCCGACAGGAAAGGAGCTTCGAAGTTGAGGTCTCGCAGCAAGGAGCGGAAGTGGGGGGTCCCAGAACGGGGCGCCACGGGCGTGCAACAGACGCAGGCCACCCAACGCCAGATGCGCCGCCAGCTCGGTCGCGTCCTTTTCCGTCAAACGTAGAACGCCTTCCCCAGCACAACATCCCGGGCCACTCCAATGGCGGCGCTGAGCCGAATGTGATACGATGTGGAGGCGCCAACATGACAGGAAGGGAGAGGGTGCTCAACGAGTAGGGAACGCAGAGCCGACCGGGCCAGCAACGACGTAAGACGCCGGTGTCCAGCGCGCTTTATTTGTTCCGCCCAGCGCCAGATCCGCCGCCAGCTCGGTCGCGTCCCCTTCCGCCGAACGTAGAACTCCCTTCCCAGCACAACATCCCGGGCCACTCCAATAGCGGCACTAGGCCGAATGTAATGTGGAGGCGCCGACATGACAGGAAGGGAGAGGGTGCTCAAAGAACAGCGAACAGGGACTTGACCGGACCAGCAACGACGTAAGACGCCGGTGTCCAGCGCACGCACGTTGTTCCGCCCAGCGCCAGATCCGCCGCCAGCTCGGTCGCGTCCCCTTCCGCCGAACGTAGAACTCCCTTCCCAGCACAACATCCCGGGCCACTCCAATAGCGGCACTAGGCCGAATGTAATGTGGAGGCGCCGACATGACAGGAAGGGAGAGGGTGCTCAAAGAACAGCGAACAGGGACTTGACCGGACCAGCAACGACGTAAGACGCCGGTGTCCAGCTCACACTGCTCCTCCGCGGCAGTGGCAGCACGGGCGGGGCCAAGGCTACCAAGGCGCCACCCGTGCACGATCCCCGCCCCCATCCCCAGCCGGGGATGGAGGCGGAGGAAGGGTCCGCGATTCCGAGGGCCGAGGACGGTTGTCGGGCCCGCCCAGGCGGCGGTGGGTGGGTGGGAAGTATATATACCATACAACATATCCGGACGAGGCACTAGGACAGTTTTAATCCGTTAGGAAACCCCATAAACACGTTTACAACATACCACACCGCCTCGTGCGGGATGCGGGCCGCCTGGAGGCGCACTGCACAGTTTGTTCTTTCGGTACTGCTACGGTACTGTACTTTTCGCAGTAGGTGGATTTGTTTCTGCTCTTTTTGTAATTCACACCAATAACACACCGGCACAAAAGCTGCACCAGCAACCTACCCCTTTAACACAGTAGGTTCTGAATTATTTACATGAGCTAGCAGCAGAAGGCGATATATCGGAAATCACCAGTAGGTAGCAGATTCCTTTATTAATACATTAGGTAGCAGATTCTAATTCTGATGCTAAGGATTATACCGTACAAAGCAACATCAGCAACAAAACCCGGGCGTGGTTCAGGTCATCAAACGATGAACTTTGTTGACGCCTCCCCGCAGGCACCAACATCTTCACCAGCATACAAGTCCAGGGTTGGGGCCCGGAGCGCTCGCCGGCGGTATCAGTCACACCCAACCTTGCTCAGAGCAAGTTCGGCAGCAATGGACCATCAGCGGCGCTCGTCTCCCCGCATTCCTCGGGCCAAGGGCGCTCTATTGCTGCTATTATTGTGGTTTCACGTTCTATGTACGACTCTGTTATGCTCAGGAGCTGTTACCATGAATAAGAGCACAAAGTCTGCCTCGAAAGACAAACTTCAGCAGCGTGACGCACCTGCCAGTTCTATGTCAGTGAGCGGACAGGAATTGATGGGGTAAAACTGCCATACCAAGGGCGCAGGCCCTAAAATTCCGTTTCCGCTCACTTGCAGTTTCGCAGGCGGGTTCCAGGAAAACGGAGTCCCGAAGAACAGGAAGTATGTAATCCCATATGGGACGACCCTTACAAGGCAGGATGAGTAGACCATGATACGAGTGCACTACAAGCGCGGTGATGCCTGTCCTGCTGCGTTTGACCTGCTTCCATATTGTTGCAGGGGGGCATCAACTACTATCCATGAGCCCAAACTCTGGTAGTCCCATGGGTGGGACCCAGGTACGAAACAACTCCACCTGCCATCTGTATTGAGTGCAGCAAGTTGACATGAGAGATAAGGGCCATCATTGCAATCCATTCGCCGTTAAATCACAGGTGACAGTGACTCTGAGCGAGGAGGTGGACATCGGTGGACTAGAGCCATATGTTGTACGGTGCCAGTTTGGAGACAAGGTACAGGCACAAATAGTGGCCGCGTTGTCAGGCCGATGCACTCGCATGATGCAAATGTCCTACCAATATACAGCTGGACCTCAGAGTCATCAATTGTTGTGCAGGAACTCAGAGTCATTAATTGTTGTGCAGGTGGTGCCTGCTCAAAGCATATTCGCAGCACCGGAGAGCCAGGGCACAATGCCAGAACTCCGTGTACTTTGCCTCGTACGTCGCCCGATGTTCTTTGCGAGTGTGGCTCTATGTGCTTGAATTGCCGAGCTCAGGCAGAGAGATGGGATGGTGGAGACCTTAGGGAATATTTGCCAGTCATGGATATGCCAGAGTATCTTTTAAACATGCAGGTGTGTCCAGGCCCCTGCTGGAGCCGCCAAGTCATCCGTCCAGGTCAGAGTGACATTGGATGGACACATTTTCCTGAATGGCCCCAATTTTGCGTACCGTGCGGAGCATCAGACAGCTCTATCCTAGATGTACTTAATCCCCAGCATGTGCATGCCACCTAATGCAATGCTGGGCATGTTAGCAGTGCCGATGGCTCCCCCTTGCGATTGCTAGGCATATGTAGCACTCCATTGCCGCGAGCAAGGAAGCCTGCCATGATCACATGCCGCTACCCACGCCGCCTGTTTTTGCGCCCCGTTTGTCCTCCGGCTACAGTGGCTTGTGTGATTTGGGCCTCTGGCATCTCAAGGTCCAGGTCTGCTAGTAAAGCACATTCCACATATGGCTCAACTGCAGCAAATTGATAGTGTTGGCAGCTCGTCACTGACAACTTTGTCTCACCTTCGGCGCCTGCACTCTTGCCGCGTGATGTTAATGCGAAGAACAAATTGTTCAACTTTTCAATCTTTTTCAGGTCCTGCACTTGATCTGTTTTATACAGCAGGCACTGCGCAACAACACTGTCAGCTGTTGGGGGCCGACTGAGGGAAATTCTTCAACGCCAAAATATGTCCGAGGCAAGGACAAGGAATGTAGTGTGGGTGGGGGGGGGGGGGGGGGGGCATAGTACCTCTGAATTATTTGTCACTTTCAAAATCAGCTTCCCATCACAGTGTCTGTATTTCATCGAGTAGCGCACACGTCCAGGCTGTTCCTGGAACAAGCGTTGAGCTGCCACGACAAAGTCATCCCATACTCGCACATACCCCATTTTCGCCTCAGTGCTGGCTGAACGTCGGCCGCAAGCGCGGGTGGCGTGAGCAGGATTGAGGACGTTCTTGGCTGCAGTGCGTGAATACTCTCAACCCAGAGTCTGGAGCCCCGAAACGCCCCAGCAAAATCCGAGTAGCAAGGTGGTGGACGTGGCCAGCCGGTGTGAATACGCTGGAAAGATACCAACAAGCAGATTCAGGAGCCGGCCGAATCCCCAGCGGCCAAGGTGCAAGAGGAAATCTGTGGCCACGGCGCACCTTGGCACTGGCGCGAGCCGGTCCGGATCAAGGGTTGATCTGCCAGGTGTGGTACACGAGTGGCGATGCTTGAGTTACCCGCGTACCCCGCCCGCGTACACCGGGATCGCGCAAACCGTCCGCGTTTGCAGTACAGCGCCTCTGCCAGCACCACTACCACCTCTAGCGCGTCTTAGAGTTCCCGCGCTATGATTGCAAACTGTAGTGAGGTCTCGAGCGACTGCTTTATAGCTGCCGGCAACGTCGTCGGTGATGCCCTAACTACTGGCACCTGCGTGCGGTTGTCGTACCCGGCGCGCATAAGGATTATCATTTTACAGCATACACTTGGACCACCGTATACTGTAGTCGCTGACCTTTCGAGGACCTTTCCGATTGCCTTGTGTTTTGGTGATTTCAGATATCGCCTTCTGCTGCTAGCTCATGTAATTATATAATATACTGTAGTCGCTGTAAGAATAATAATAATAATTACATGAGCTAGCAGCAGAAGGCGATCTCGGAAATCACCAAAATAAAAGGCAATCAGAAAGGTCCTCTACAGCGACTGCGGGGTGGAAGCAGTAACATGAGAAGACGCAGAGTGGGCACGAGCACACGCATCAGACTTGGCCATCTGCACACCGGCAGAGAGGATGCCGCCCAGGGTACCATGCACGCAAGCCGAGACCCGCTGCAACAGCCCCCGCCGTGTGCGCGACAGGTGACGGCGGAACTCAGCAGGTTGGCCGGCGACAAAGTTTCGAAGTGCCTGAACGGATTGACCACGAAGAAAGCAAGAGGTCGGGGCGGAAGGACCGCCAGGGAAGTTGCGCACAGCCAACAGCAACGCGAAGATGTAGACCACAGTCAAAGCGGACTTCCCGAGTCGGCCGCGGTCCTCAACCACAAAGGGTAGTACCGGTGAACACCCTGCACTGGGGCGGAAGACGCCCGGTCCGCTGCCAACTTAGCATGCTCCGCCTCGGTCGCCGCGATTCCCGGGATGCACCAGCGGGGGTCGTTGCTCCAAGTGGGGGTCGTGGAGGACACGCACGCGAAGTCGATCATGTAATCGCACGCTGCCCCTCCCCACCCCGCCAGCGTCAGGTCCGACGGCCGCGAGCGGTCCGTTGGGCGCAGCCCACTCGTCTCAAGGGTCAAGTCGCCGGCTCCCGAGCGGTCCCGGTCAAGCACCGCCCCCGCATCAATTGTCGCTGTAAGAATAAAAGAGGCGGGCACGTCTCGCTTGCTGATTCAGCAGTAAAAACGCGCTGCGGTACCGCCTTATTTTGGCGTATCAAACGGATATATGACGTGCTTGGGCTAGAATACACGCGCATCCATTCAGAAATGAGCCGTACTCGTACATGTACCGTGAAATCAAACGAGCGAACACCGAACGTATGACGATTCATACACAAAGCGCGTATGACGGAGGACGGACGGACGGAGGACAGAGGACGGAGGACGGACGGACGGAGGACGCCTAAAAATCCGTGATAAAACCGTAGTGCAACCGGTATCGATTCTCTCGTATTCCAGGCGATTTCGGACGCGGTCCTCCTTTTCCTCAGCTCAGCCCAAGAGTTTATACTAAGCGGCGCTGCGCGCCGGGGATTTGTGGAGGTGCCCCTACCTCTTGGGTTGAGGCAAGGAGAAAGAATTTAAAAAAAAATTGGAAACCCTCTTCAATGAAAGTTATCTTCGTTTTTGTTTCTTTGATGACTAAGCCCCTTTCTTCCAGGAATTGTCTACACTCTTCCTTTATCGCTCTGTAACTTTGGGAGAAAGCGGACCAAAAATTTGGTGTGGTGCGGGATGCGGGCCGCTTTTAGCCGGCTTGTACACTACGCTTCAAAATTAATGGTAAGCAAACGGTACTCCGGGGGTAGTTGGCGAGTATTTTGCGATTCCGAAACCACGACGAAAACCCCGCGAACATGGGACGCGCGATGACCTGCCGGTGTTTACCTAACCCGAAATGTCCGAAAAGAATTGCTCAAGTCGTAGAATTTAGGTGGAAATATATGACATCTATGACGGATTTGGACTTAGGGGGTTTTTTAGGTGCTCTTACGGCGCGCGCCTGCGGCGCGCGCCGTAAGAGTTGGATACATGCTTTGCCCCACCGTGTAGAGGTAGTCGTGCGCTACCACATGCATCGGTTGCCAAAATTTTCGCGGTCTCGTTGCACAAAGAATGGCCGCCTACGCGAGTACGTGCATCGCGACACGTGTAACAATTGTGTATCATCAATGTACGCGCGCATTACGAGCGGCAAGAAGACGCGATGCGGGATCGGCCGCGGTGCCATCTGAGCACATGGATGGGCAGTCGATTGCTACAGAGCCATGCCAAAGACCCGCCACACTTTGGCGCCTAGGAATATTTTTATGATTATTTGTGCTAATGTAAACTCAAGACTCGCGAAATTCGTGTGTGGTTTTTACATCTACGTACATCTCCATGTACAAGGCCCAATCAATTCAATGTAAAATATGGGGCTTGTAGCCAGCACTCCTACCCAAAACACCCCCCTATTATATGTGGCGCATCGAGCTTCGATTGCACATGAGCACGAACTCTACTCCGATTAGGGTTTGCCATTTATTTTGACGCGTAGTGAGCAAGACGAAGATGTAACGCACTTTTCAGGTGGCAGTACTTTGCACAATCGTTACAAGCTGCGCTTTTGCTAGCGATGGCCACTATTCATCATGTATATATGTTGCGCTCTATGTGACCGCCATGCAGCGCGATCACCTTGCGCAAGCGTCTCCGCATTGATTTCACTTGCTTTTTAAAATAATCACGCGGGATTTCCGCGAGCGCCCGTTGGATTGCAGACTTGAAGCTCGCCTTAGTCTTGTACCTGCTGCCCATCAATAAGCTCGTTTCATATGTTCTCCATCCAGTTCAGATCCGGAGATTTAGGCGGAGCTTGACGCACCGACACTTCGGTTTGATATGTCTCCCACTTCTGGGTGGTACCTGGTAGCCGTGTTGCGCGCCGTCGGGTGATGGCGTCGTGCAAGGCTCATCCACACGACAGCGGCTGTCCCAATCCCCGAAGCACGCTGAATGGTGTTGTTAGATACCTCTTTCGGTGTCTGGCCAGAGTCGTGCAAACGTTTGGCGATAATCCTCGATCCAACTTTGGTGCGGCCGGAGGCGATACGTTTTGCGGCAGTGACCGCCGCGCCATCCAACGACCGCTTACGGCCTTGCCCTTGCTTGTTATCCGTGCCTTGTTCGGCTGCATGCCGTTCCGCCCAACGCTTCACGAAGCGCACATCACGGTGCAAGTGCCGAGCCGCCGCTGGCACGTCCCCGTTGCATGCTTGCAATAGTACCGGCACCGCTTCTAGATCAGCTTTGCCGCTCCGCGGCCTCCGCGCCATCTTACTATATTGTCAATAGATATGACACACACAATGAGCGGCGCATAGCGCAGCGTGAGATAGGGGTACTCCGGAGCGGTCGCCCTGAGGCTTACAGCGGTCTACATGTAAGGACATCGTTGGCTTTAAGGAAATAGGCGGCGAGCTCAGCGAATCATTAAATGTGGTTGGCGCCCAACGCTAACACATGCCGACCGTCCAAACAAATCATGAACGATGCACACCATGCATAGGCTAGCCAACAAAGCTATGGGGGCGCGTGGCACGCGGACACGTGACGATGCATGATGCACGTGCAAACATCGAATATAACATTGCACAGCAACCGAGAGTATACATTATGTAAACTTATTTTTGTTCGGAATTGAAGCATTTCATGCCGAGCTCCGAAACCGATTTCCGAAACCAATATGCGCGCATATCTTGCAACGGAAACAAAACTAGAGCGTGATATTGCGCAAACATGTGTAGCTAGGATGGACGCGTTGCGTGGCACCGCGATCGTTGGGAGCACTGTGACTTCGTATTTGGGCTGCTCACTACGCTTCAAAATTAATGGTAAGCAAACGGTACTCCGGGGGTAGTTGGCGAGTATTTTGCGATTCCGAAACCATTACGAAAACCCCGCGAACATGGGACGCGCGATGACCTGCCGGTGTTTACCTAACCCGAAATGTCCGAAAAGAATTGCTCAAATCGTAGAATTTAGGTGGAAATATATGACATCTATGACGGATTTGGACTTAGGGGGTTTTTTAGGTGCTCTTACGGCGCGCGCCGTAAGAGTTGGATACATGCTTTGCCCCACCGTGTAGAGGTAGTCGTGCGCTACCACATGCATCGGTTGCCAAAATTTTCGCGGTCTCGTTGCACAAAGAATGGCCGCCTACGCGAGTACGTGCATCGCGACACGTGTAACAATTGTGTATCATCAATGTACGCGCGCATTACGAGCGGCAAGAAGACGCGATGCGGGATCGGCCGCGGTGCCATCTGAGCACATGGATGGGCAGTCGATTGCTACAGAGCCATGCCAAAGACCCGCCACACTTTGGCGCCTAGGAATATTTTTATGATTATTTGTGCTAATGTAAACTCAAGACTCGCGAAATTCGTGTGTGGTTTTTACATCTACGTACATCTCCATGTACAAGGCCCAATCAATTCAATGTAAAATATGGGGCTTGTAGCCAGCACTCCTACCCAAAACACCCCCCTATTATATGTGGCGCATCGAGCTTCGATTGCACATGAGCACGAACCGTACTCCGATTAGGGTTTGCCATTTATTTTGACGCGTAGTGAGCAAGACGAAGATGTAACGCACTTTTCAGGTGGCAGTACTTTGCACAATCGTTACAAGCTGCGCTTTTGCTAGCGATGGCCACTATTCATCATGTATATATGTTGCGCTCTATGTGACCGCCATGCAGCGCGATCACCTTGCGCAAGCGTCTCCGCATTGATTTCACTTGCTTTTTAAAATAATCACGCGGGATTTCCGCGAGCGCCCGTTGGATTGCAGACTTGAAGCTCGCCTTAGTCTTGTACCTGCTGCCAT
>VCJN01000750.1:0-13726 GCA_006384855.1 Tetraselmis striata
ATGTTTGCGGTCAACACCCGCGCGCCGCTGTACGCGATGCAGGCGGTGCTGCCGCACTTCAAGGCTGCGGGCGGCGGCCACCTCGTCAATGTGTCCTCGCTGCTGGGCCGGCTGCCGGCCTCCAGCGCGCGCGCCGCGTACTCAGCTGCCAAAGCAGCGTTGAACTCGCTAACTATCAACGCCAGGTGAGGGAGGCGGCGTCCTACAAGTCTCTCCGCTTGCAAAGGACTGGGAGCCGGAATGAACCGGCCCGCCGCCATTGGATCCAGTCTCTTCCCCGGCATGCTGTCTCTTTTCCAGCTTATCGTAACCACGCTTTTGGCCCCATAAATCAATCTTTTTGAGAACCCCCCCCCCCCCCCCCCCCCCCGCGCGTGCGCTCCCCGTCCGGACAGAGAGAGAATTGCATTTATCGCGAATTGTGCCAGAATACCCCATTAAACGTGAAATTCGATGGATTATTGGATATCCCAACGCAATGTTGCATGCCAATTCTTCCCTGTTGTGACCCTGGAATCCAATTTACTGTTACCAGTATGATGTCATGGTACCACGGCATGTTATCCCACTATGACCGAGCATCCCTTGCTGTACCGGAATAACGCAATGGAGCCTTATCGCCACCGCTGATGTGTACACGTGTATCGGCCGGGCGACGCAGAGTGGACCTGAAGAACGAGGGCTGCGGCAACGTGCATGTCACGCTGTTCAGCCCCGGGGCGGTGAGAGCTGGCCCCACCCACCCCCCCCCCCCTCCACCCCCCCCCCCCCCCCCCCCCCCTCTCCGGCCTCACCCATATCTCCCTCACATGGGCATTGTTTCGTATACACTATCGAAATTTGAATTGAAGTTTGTTACAACTGAATCAAGATCTTCTCTTACGAGCTGTCTCTGCCCAGCATCAGGAAGGGCCCGCCCCTGGCGATCCCGCATGGGGATCCACTATTCAAGCGCGTAGGGTGGGCCTTCTGTGGGCCACGTCGTCTACACTAAAAACGTCTGCCACACCTTCGTGTTGATGGCATGGTACAGTGACGCAAACACCCCTCTTGTTCGATACCGCAGAGTTATCATCCGTCCGCGGGCCTACAACAACACTGTCAATTCTTTCGCAGCTGCACGTGGGAGCTTCGTGTATTATTATTTGTGGTGATTTCTTGCTTGTTGCACGGTATGATTGTGCTTTACTCGTCTGCGCAATAGGGCGGGTGGGGCGTCAAGAACGCCATTGATCCGCGGACTGTTTCCGTGTGTACGGTATTCACATGTATTAAATGTTGAATGATGAAAACGTATTACATTAATATTCTTGCTGGCCTTCCGAGGGCTGCATGCTACGGCTAAGACCGACCTATGCGGGTTTACGCAACCGGGTCGTAAGATGCTGGCGTGTGCAGTTGGAAGACTGCTAGAATATAGTTATAACAAATTTCAAATTTCAAATTACATAGTGCAGCAATCCGTATCAGATGTACAAGGATAAGCTCCATGATCTCAAGGTTGCTCCACCCCTGTCAGTATTTCACCCCCCCCCCCCCCCCCACCCCTGGTCATCTTCTTATGCAAAACAACTACCGATTGTCCATTATATTTAGTAATGAGTGCATTGCTATAGTAACATATGCCGTAGCGCCTGCCATATCCGCGGGCGCACGATGGCCGAGACAGCCCAAGACCTACCTGATAATCTAGGTTTTCAGCTAGGATTTCATACCCTGGTGGCGAGCCCAGATAGGGCACCCGACCATCTAGGCTTTCATACCCTAGTCCCCGCCCTGAGCAGGGCACAGGCAGACCTACAACCAAGCCCTTGCTGAAGTTCGTAGAGAAGTGTATCTTTACTGGCGAGGTGTACAATGTGGCGGCGGCATCACAATGTCGCCGCAAGACCCATGCGGGGCGGCGACATCATGGTGTTGCACAATCCTGAGGAGGCACATACAGTGGTCCTAGGTAGCACCTAGAGGTGGGGGCTCCACGGAGGACGACCTACAGAAGTCAAAGTACTGTACTGCTGCTGATACGGGGCAAGACCGACATTGTAGCCCCAGCTAAGTAGCGGTATAGCAGCTAATGAGAATAGTATCAGACGGCACATATCACATGAACTGTGTATCACTGCCATAACGGCATCCTGTTCCCCTGTAAAGCGTATCTCTACCCCACCCCACCCCCCTGTCGCGCAGGTGGCCACCGACTTTGGGCTCAACGCGATGCACGGCGGATTGGACACCCGCACGCTCCCCAGCTGCCAGCCGGTGGCGGAGGTGGCCGCCGGCCTTACGGATGTGCTCGAGGCGCCGGCCGCGGATGTGTACAGCCGACCGGGCTACCGCGCCACGGTGGCGCAGTACTACGCCGCGGAGGACGTGGCGGAGTTGGAGGCGCAGCCGCCGTTCCGGCCTAGGCAGTGAGCCATCCGGGCAACAAGTGGGGCTCCGGAAGGGGGGGGGGGGGGGGGGGGAGGGGGAGAATAACAAGTGGAGGACATTGCACCTCCGCGATCCCGCAACCTCTATGGCAATAACCATTTGCATAAGGGGCGCTTGCAAAGAAACCGTGAAATAGTAGAACGAAAACCAGTGACGTTTCTACGATTTACGACCTGATTCACTGCGCTTCAGCATGACGTCGAATAGGGGCCATCATGTAATGATACGTATTGCCCGGATATAGCAGGGGCTAATAGCGTTGTCAGAATGATGATGAACACGGAGACACCGTCGATTCCTGCTGCAACCAACACGCTCCCGTGTATGATGTCATTTATGTAAGATTTATTTTCGCCATCCATGAGACACTCTTAGCCGGGCATCGCATCGGTACGCGGGTCCACCCCAGCCACAGGGTTTTAATATTGAGGAACGCTTATGCCCAAATGCTCCAAAAAATGGGTGAGCTGATGGGGGACCTCGCGGCAATGTGCCCATGCGGGAGAGATGTGCAGCGTGTATGAGCCAGCCGGCTCATTGTGGGAGTCTGGGAGGTGCGGCGATCAATCCTGAGAATACTGAGCGCTTACTTACTGACGTTAGACCCCTATTTGAGTATATGCCCCCCCCCCTCCCCCTCACCCATTCTTGCCAGCGTTGTAACGGCACAATGGGAGGCCGGCGGCGTTGCGCTGCCCGGCCCCATCTCATCCTCCGCTGCGGGGACAGGCCTAGCCTAGCCAATTGCCAACCCACGCGGGGGTAGCGCCGGGCTGTGGCATGTGGCATGTGCTGGGGACATCTGCCACTGGCTGCGCGCCATGCCAAACCTCCACAGCAACAGGCCGCCGCGTTCACCTGGGGGTAGCCCATCACGCCAGGCATGTGCTCATCAGGCCGGCAGCGGGTCGGCGCGCAGCCGCCCGCCCGCCGCAGCGGCCTTCTGGCGCAGCGCCTCGGCGGGGTCGATGTCGTGGGTGGGCGCGTCCGGCAACGCCTCCGCCCCCGCGGCCTCCGCCTCCTCCGCGCCTGCCACCGGCGCCGCGGGCACCTCCGGCAGCTCCTCGGCAAACACCGCCCGCTCCAGCGCCTCCAGCTCTGCCACCACCTCCGCCTCGTCCTCCCCCACCCAGCTCTCGCCCATGATCGCGCCCAGCTGCGCCTCGTACTCGCGCGCCTCCGCCGTGTCCGCCGCCAGCGCCTCCACCTCCGCCAGGCTCAGCGAGGCTTGTGCGCTCTGCGAGGCAGAGGGGCCAAGCAGGACGCAGCCACCTCAAGAGGCGATGGATGGCTGCAACTGCGGAGAGGGATAGCGGATGATGGCGATGAAAGGGACGGGGAGGGGAGAGGGGGGGGGGGGGGGCATGCCTTGAGTGCGTCGGCACCCGCGCGCAGCGTGTCGAACAGCGCCTTGGTCTCGCGTGTGGTCTCGATGCCCACCAGCTGCTCCTCCACCCGCATGAGGTACGTGTCGATGGCGTCCATCTGCCCCTCCTGCAGCTTCACCTTCTTCAACGCCAGCAGCGCGCGCCCCTTGCGCTGCGCCGCGAGCAGCTCCCGCACCGCGGCGCGCTCGCGCTCGTTGAGCGCCTCCAGCCGGCCGCGCTGGTCGTTCAGCTTGCGCCGCTGCGTCTTAAGGTTCAGGATGGCGCGGTCCAGCTCCGTGATCTCGCCGCCCTTTTTGCTGCCGCTCTTCTTGCTGCTGAAGTTGCCCATCGCGCCCCTGATGCCGCAGTCGCACGCATTACCTCAGCCCAGCCCAGCCCAGCCGCCATTCACCCAGCCCCCTCCCTGAATGGGAGCATGGTAGGCGAAGTTTTGGGCGCGTCGCGGCTCGGCCTCGACGCCCGACGAGTCCGTCCAGCGCAGTCACCACGCAGCGCCTCCCCGCCAGCCCCCGAGCTTGTGCGCGACAGAGCGGTGGGTGCGACAATCCCCGCTCTTACACCGCTACCCCCCTCCCCCCATCCCAACATCCCCGCGATGCCGCTGCCCCGACACCTCGCGAGGTCTCGCAGGTATGGTGCAATTTAACGACGGGGCGCCAAAATTTCGGCCCAATCGGTATACAGTACTCACTTGCGCCGCTGACGGTCTGGCAGACGTGTTCCCGATATAGGAGGATGTACCTCCCAGGGACCTGGGCCCTCCGTGTCACACTGACGGCGTTGATTGCTCGAGCCGACCCGGAGTGGGAGCCCCGCACGAGGTCGGACAGGGTAGCTGCGGTGATACTGATGAGGGCGTGGGATACACGGGTGAAAAGGTGTGCGGGGAGGGGGGGGGGGGTGTAGCGGGGGGGGGGGGGGGGGGGGGGTAAAGCGACGTGTTAGTTCGGCGGACCCTGGCGGGCGGGCTACTAAGGCGATTTATCATTAATATGCCTAATCCTTACTGTAGCTCACGTAACTAATTTCATAAATCATTATGCACTTAGGCAAGGTGAAGGAGCAGCAGAGCAATATCGCAATGTCGATTAGGGTCTAGGCCCAAACCCATCAGTAGTAAGGGCGGGCGGCGGTACGGATTGAGCGGCCAGTACTAAAAATCAGTATTCTACCGCCAGTACTAATAGTTCTTACTTACATGCGTAGCAGTACAGTACGGACGTACGGCACCCGTTCAAATCTGTTGGAACGCGTTCCATGTAAATAATGCCGCACTCGCGACCTACGCTGGGACACGCCCAGGGCTGCTGAGCTGCGACTGTCGCACAAAGGGTATCACAGCCGCCCAGGGCCTTTCCTTAGGGCCTAGGGCAGGGGATCGGGGTCGGGCACCGGTTCCCGGCGATGGCCAACAGATGTGCCGGAGAAAAAGGGGGTGAAGCGCGGCGGGGGTTCGCCGATCGTCGCGCGACCTCGTAACCTACGCTGACCAACGGCCCGCCCCGCATCGGCCAGCGATTCAGTCATCGCGGGCACCGCGGCGGCTTGCCGCGGGGACGCTATCGTCTCGAGGGCCTACTGTGTGTATCACAGCTGCAATTTTTGATCGTGGGGGGAGCAGGCGGGCCGGGATCGCCGTGTCGCCGGTCTGCCTACCGCTCCGCGAAAGCGGGGTATTTTACCTACGCTGGGTCGACCCGACTTCGGGCCCATAATATCACCGACCCATAACGTACTCGTAGAAATACTACTAGTAATTACCAGCATTGGAATTATATACAAGAATAGAGCTGCGCCGGCTCATCGCGGGCGCGTTCCGCCGCTCGCCTGCGCCACCACAGTCCGCGGTCGTCGTACCTCCGCCAAGCACGATCATCACCAGCACCAGCGAACACCAGCAGCTAACACCACCACGACGCCCCGCCCATATATGCCCAGCGAAGCCCTAGAGCGATTTGTGCTGCAGAACAGTGAGGGCTGATCAGTCTACTCGGTTGAAAGCGGCGCAGCAAGGCGGGGGACGTCTGCCGCCCCGTTGGGCCGCCGAGTGGCCACCAACCGCCGTTTCGAATCTGCTGCCGCGCTGACCAGCGTGCCACGTGACTGAGCGAGGCGGCCCGCGGCTTCCGGGCTGGCCGATGTCGAGCGCTTGCTAGCCTGTCTGGTGCGTTTGGGGCTTGGAGTGGGTCTGGGCCGCGGCGGAGTCGGCGGCGGGGCGCGCGTCGGGCGGCTGCGGCGCAAGGGAGGGGGCTGGCGGGGAGACGGCGGGGGCAGCCATGGGCGACCCCTACCGCAAGCTGCTGGCGCGCCCGACGGGCCCGCTGGTCAGCGGCACGCTGCACCGATGCCTGGAGCTGGGGGAGGCGCCGATGAGGGGCGACAACGCGGCGGGCGCGCGGCGAAGGTGCGTTGATGCTGCCCCGTTGATAGCTGTGGGGGCTGTCTCGCCTTGCCAGGGGAGGGCCAGAGGGTCTTATACCCCCAGCCCTGAGACGGGGTTTGTGCATGAGGGCAGTCCCCGCCACCGGGTGAGCATGGTGTGGGGCTGGCAGGTCATGGGCTGAGCCCCCCGCCCTTCTGATCTCTCCCTCCTTGCGCTGGCTGGCGCAGGGATAGCGACAGGGCGCCGGCGACGTCTAGGAAGCCGCCGACAACCTCTAGGAAGCCGGCAAAGGGATCGTCCAAAAAGCGGAAACCGGCGCGTAAGGCGAAGGAGGGGAGGTGAGCATGCCTGCCGAGCCGACGACATGGGGGGAGGGGGGACATGAGGCCCCATAGCAGGGAGGGAGGCTGAGCGCATGGGTGGGCTGTGGGGTGTCCCGGCAGGCCGGAGGTGTCGCTGCGGGAGCTAGTGGATGCGGGCGTGCTGGTCCCGGGCTCCCGCAACCTGTCCATCGCCCTCAACGGCTCCTCCTTCAATGCCAGCCTGCTGGAGAACGGCGCCATCAGCTATGGAGGTCGGCGGATCCCTCCCCCCCCCCCCCCCCCCCCCCCACCGGCCACCTCCCCTCCTTCCCTTCCTCCTCTTTACCATTATCACTCAGATTCAATTACATGGCGCGGCTGGAGTCTAAATCACACAGGCATGCGCAGCAAACATTCCCGCATGGTATGGGGAAGTATACCGCATGTATGGGTGGGCGGGTGGATTGGATGTGGATGCCCGTGAATGGATGGCCGTCCGCGTTGTTGCCGCCCATCACTGCCCCGCAGGCAAGAGCTTCTCCACGCTGACCGCCTTCACCTCGCACGTCAGCAAGCGGCGGCCGCCGGGCTGGACGGGCGAGGAGGAGGACGAGGGCGAGCTGGACGGCTGGGAGCTGGTCCGCTACCAGAACGCGCGCACGCTGCGCGAGGTGCAGGAGGAGTACCTGGCGGGGATGGTGGAGGCGTCGCCGTCCAGGGAGGAGGGGGTGGGCGAGGAGGAGGCCCAGCTCTGGGTGCGGAGGCCAGCCTCCTTCCCTACCGTCACACTCAAATCGAGCTCACGTGGCTGCCCATCAAAGGGGCGGGGGTCCTCCGTACTGACTGCACCCCGTGCATCTTTCGTGTGTGGGCAGATCTTCTGCGACGGCTGCGAGACGTGGCGGGTGGTGCCGGACGAGGAGTGGGACGCGCTGCAGGCGGCGGACCAGGAGCAGTGGTACTGCCAGGTGCGCCGCGCCGCGACGTGCCTTCGGCGGGCGCCGCTGCTGCTGGCCCCTGATCCCTTGCACTGCAAGGAAACGCCATCCTTGTGGCGTCCGCATGTGTAGGTGGGGGGGAATGCAAAAATTATTGGCCTCCTCTCTCTCTCTGGCAGACACACAGACACACAGACACACACATGCGCGCGCATTGCGAATGTCTCATTTTGCCGGCTGCCCCCCTGCCTCCGCCGCGCGTCCCCCGTAGGAAGCCACGTGGGACGTTACCAGCATGGTGCCCTTCACCAGGGCATGCAATCGCCGCAAGCCCAGGCGCTAGGCGACCAGCCGGCGGTGGACCCCCCCCCGCCCTCCCCCCCCCCCCCCCCCCCCTGGCAGCATAGCCCTGGACGCAGCCGCCCATCAGCCAGTAGTCCACCCGGCCGGCGCACTGCTCGCGCGTACCTATGTGAACTCCCGGATTCTTCGCGCAGTCTACGCCGCCTGCTCCATGTCAAGAGGAGAAAGGGGGAGGGGACGGCCATCAAGGCGGCATCGGCCGGCAGTCAGCGGATGGACAGTCAGTAAGTGCAGCTAATTGCGGGCCCTAAGAGCAACCCGGCCTGGGCGGCGGAGAGCAACGAGTCCGCAAAAGTTGCAAATCGAATTCAATGACAGTCTCATGCCATTTTCGGGATAGGTGGCCCTAGCTCGAGGCCACGGTGACCTGGGTTGTTTCAGCGGAAATCAAGGACTGCTCCCCCCCCATCCCCCCCCCCCCCCCCCCCCCCCCACCCCACCCTTTCTCCATGTCACGTGACCAGTCCCTGTTTGTTTTGGACGGTAGCATATCGATTTTGGCGGTTTTAAAATTCGGGCGATAACAAGCCAGCATCGCATCGGGCGATATTAACGAGCCCGATTCGTTAGCAGAATGGGGCTTGCCCCATCTCGAATTTTTCGGGCGGGCCGACACCCACACGGCTGGGGTTGAGCTTTCGTGGTCAGTGCCGAGACGGAAATAAATAAAATGTTTTGTTAGCTAGTGAAATAAGATTATAAGCTTATGAAGCATATATGACTAGTCGTCGTCTAGCACTTGCCTCTATGGAGATGGCACGGTACAGTGCGGTTCTCGCATAGTGGTACTCGGTGCACTCATATATACGGAAGCCGACCCGATGACTATAAAAACCTGTTTTTAAATTTTGCTCTCGGAAAAAGGGTGCTAGCGACTGTTCTTAATTCTCGTTATGATGTCGTGATGTATTCGTCTTACAGTGGACCAATAATGGCATAGCGCGTTACGTTTTTTTTTTGGTTCGTCTCGTCGGATCGCCAGCAGCATATCGGAGAGGCTTTGCATGGTGGCGAGTACTGTGTTGATGAACCCCGGACGATATAAGTGTGCGTGCACACTTTGCATGCAGAGGGTGGCGGCTTTAGGTTTCCTGTCGGTTCTATGTCCTTTGGGCAGAAAAGCAAAAAATATACAGCAGCCAGCACCTAACGTGGCAAAGCCGGTGCTGACGCCAGCGCATATTTCTGGCGGGGTATGTGATGCGTTGCTGTCAAAGAGATGATGAGCGGCGACGGTGATGTGTCTTCCGACGCCTGCCGTAGTTTTGTACTGCATGTACGTACCGCAGTAGAGATTAACTGTAGCCAGGAGCCGAGGCGCACTCGCAAAAATCGCACATATGTAGTGGAGCAATCTACTCTATCTACTCATGAATACCATCCCATTCCGAAGTGAAACCCCGTGTTTTTTTTCCTCCGGGGGGGGGGGGGGGGGTAATTTGACATGGCCCGACGGAAACAGCCGAACCAATGAAAGAAGGTTCATTTAGTTTTGCGTGGTATGTGTCGATGAATAGGACTTCGTCCAGCAGAGGGGTTGGATGTTGTATAGCATGGATGGACTCGTCGTCGCCCATCATTCCGAGAATATCTTTTGACGATAGAGCCGCCATTTTGGTCTAAGCAATGTAAGTGTAGTGGGTGTGCTGACCGGGGTTGATACACTGATAGGTCTCGTATCTCCACGTGCGACATTGCTATGGAAATGCCACTAGATGCCGAGTGATGACGTGATGTTGCAATAGCCGCCTACCTGCGGCATGCATATGCATGCATGCCAGCTGCAATAATGATGCACCATTAGATATTTTCATATCAAGGAGATTAGCGGACATCAATCACAGTTTTTAGGTATACTTGAATTCGTGCATTCGTGAATTTGTCGTCCGCATGAGAGCCAACCAACGATGAAAGGTTATGGGGCGGTAGCAGGTACGAGTATGTGTTCCGATGTCCGTGGCATGGTGTCTAGCGGGTCTTGGTTTCGGAGCGTGATCGTGTTGCGAGGGCGCGCAACCGACGGCGCTTCATCGTCTGTAACTTTGTATGTATCCTTGGCTGCATTGCGTCGAGCACCAGCAACCACCCACGTATTTCAACTGGCAGCAGCGCGCGCCAACAAGGCAAACAACTGCCGCGGCGGGATAATGCAGCTTTGTAGGTTTAGCATCAGCCTAGATTACTTCTAGTTTGATGGCCTAGTATTTTGCCATAATCTAATCGACTGGTATATCGACAGCGCGCACCCGCACATAGGCGGCCGCGCGGCGGCATACGTAGACTGCAGTGACGATGCCACGTGGCGCCACGCCGTAGACAGTCTGTCATATCTATCACAGTAGGAGCCACTGATATACCAAAACGAACATGTATGCACAGCACGCGCTGGCAATGCAACAATCTTATAATTGTCATTCCGAAAACAATGGCGTAACAGGCTGAGTGTGGGCCTCCCGCACCAAACCATTGTTTTACAGCCTGTCGTTGCCAATGCATATATGTGCTACATGTGTCTTTGGCGGCGCCGTATAGCGTTGCGCCGGCGTTGTATAGTGTTGGTTTCTGAGCCACGGCGGCGTCCCTTCTTGACGAGATACATCTCCCTCAGCATGTCATTGTCGCATCATGATAACACGGTTCGTAAGTTACACGGTTCGTAATAAGCGCCACCTAGTATATACCACTAAAACACACTGGTTGCCTAACGCGGCCGGCGCAGCAGAGTACCATTATACATGTCTATATATGGAGAGCATATGTAATTTGATGCATAATGAGCGCGTGCACTGCCACAATATGATGATATTGTGCCGTGCCAGGTGCCGTGCCCCGCCAAGGGGACTGGCGGCACTCAGTCACCTGTTGAATAGTTGCCACAACCCCGGCCAGGAGTGCAAGCGGCCAAGTGTATTTGGGTAGTATATCTTTGTTATCTTCATTTTGGGCGACAGCAACAACATTGTAACAAGAGTGTTTATAAGTGGCCCACATATGTTCTCGTGCTTGCCTATCCAGGCGGCTACCCTCTTACCTCTTGCTTTTCCTCCCACGTCTACATCCGTCAATCATTAATGTTTAAGCAACCGCGCCGTCTGAACTCACCACTCCGAAGTCAAGCGCGCGCCATTGGCCATCGCCGTTGCGGTGGCATACGTCATGGTTTCGGAGCAACAGCGGCGAGCAGCAGAGGGAACGCCCCCCCTGGCCTCCAATAAACGCCATGACCGATGAAATGCGCCAGTGTCCAGTGCGGCCTCTACCACTACGCTGTGCCAGTATTCCGCCAAGTAAGCACGCGTGGCCACCACTTGCGCCAAATGGATGGGCATATCTGGCAGCATCTTTCGACATCGGCATCATCGAGAAGCGCGAGCCATGCAGAGGTTGGCATTGTATTGGCGATGAGTTGACTACTTACCCCCCCCCCCCCCCCCATCCCCATCTAGGACACATGGCAAGGGCACCATGCTTTTCACGCGACCGCCGCGGCGTGCATTCATGCGTCCAGCTTATGCCGCCACGCGCCGGATGAGGATAGTATCGTGGTTAGCGCCCATTCGTATCGCACCAAGTAGGTCAAGCCGCCACGCATGAGGTGCGCATGGAAAAAGTACGTCACTGCAAGTAATATTGCAACAACTACATACGTCACCCGGCTGGTTTCGGAGCGACGGCGGGGCTTCTTTCCTCGCGCCCTTCCCCACTCCCATCTACCAACACATACACAGTTACACGGATGACTTATGTACGCCTGACCAGGTGATAACGAGATTGTGATTATCATTGTGGCGGAGTGATGGCATCCACCCGGCACCGATTCACGGAACCGCCCCACAATGTCACCCTCCATATCGTGCGAACTAGTCTCAAGCAAGTAGTCTTTCACACGAGCCTGCCTAGTAATGTACCACGCGCCTACACTTGGGGGCGGCCGCGCTGCCCCGGCAACCTGCGCTAATAAGGTGGATAGTGGGGTGAGTAGTTGTTACATACATTCGCGTGCGTAATGCCTTATGCCAACTATAGCCCAGGACGAGTGGAATATATCGGCGGTCTTGCGAAGAGGTCCGAGATTAGGAGATATGGTGGGTTGCTTGCCATCGTTTCGACATTGTCATTGCTTGGAGCGCGTTCGACACTATATATAGTCGAATTGAATTGAATTCAATAGTTGAGAAGGTTGAGCCCCCCCCCCCCTCCCCCCTTCGCCCCACCCCGCAGCTATGCGCGCCCGTCGCCTGTCGCCATAGTCCTACTCGTCTGCCCTCATCTCAGCATGTACGTCCGCGCTACCGTCCCACATCCGGAAAAGGAATGAGCTTACGAGCTCTGGTGAGCAGATTGGAAGGGTAGTGGTTACCCGTAGTTACAGACATGCGCGTGCATCATCGTTTCGACTAGGGGTTGAAGGTGTCGGGGGTCTTGTGAGATGAGAATTAGGAGAGTGGGATGCCGTTGCCCCTATTGACGGCTAAGCCTGCCTACATGTAGCAGTGGACAAAGTACTTTAAGCCCCCCCCCCCCCCCCCCCCTACACACACACACACACACACACACACACACACACACACACCTATTCCGCACTGTCTCTCGCTAGCGCCCTCACCTGGTGTCGGCACATCATGTACTCTTATTTCTATCTGCTCGTGATAATGATTACTACTTCGTACCTCGCACGCCGCTACCCATCCCACACTCCCACGTCCGACAATAACGAGCTCTCAGAGGGACAAACAGGTTGTAAGGGGAGTGGAAATGTGACACATGCGCGTGCCTCATTCGACTGCCAGACATGTTAACTTGTCGGGGGTCATCTTGCGAGGGGATTAGGGGAGCGGCTGTTTTCCCTGTAAATGTCGGGCTTATTGAGGTGTATTGCTATGGTGACCCCCTTCCCCTTCCGCAATGCGTCGCATGTCGGGTCCCCTCTCGCTACCCCCCTCAGTGTCTAGTGCCGACACCCTTACCCTTTAGATCTTAATATGTGTCTGCTTGTGATGGTGGTTCAGTGGTGGTTGTTATAAAGGCAGTATCTGGACACTACCTGTCTCACACCCGGCAATGATGATCTCTCAGTAGCAAGTTGGAAGAGGAGGTGGAATTGTAACAGACATTCGCGTGCCTCATGCCTTATTTTGTCAAATAGGTCAACTATGGGGGTGGACATCTGGCGCGCCGGGGTCATCTTGTCAGGGGGTTAGGGGAGCGGGCTACCAACATTGCCGTGTAAATGTGGGGCTTGTTGAGGTCTATTATGATCACCGCCCCCCCCCCCCCTCCCGCACTGCGTCGCATGTCGGCACCCGTAGTCTTACGATCTTATGATGCGTCGGCTCGTGACAATGGTTGGTGGCCTGTAAAGCAACATGTCGCCACTACCTGTCCCACATCCAGCGATGCTGATCTCTCAGTAGCAAGTTGGAAGAGGAGTGGAATTGTTACAAACATTCGCGTGTCTCATGCTTTATGCCACATTGGTCAGCTATAGGGGTGAAACGCGGCGGGGGTCATCTTGCCAGGGGATGAGAGGGGCTGGCTGCCATTATTGCCCTGTGAATGCAGGGCTTGTTGAGGTCTATTATCATGACCCCCCCCCCCCCCCCTTCCCGCACTGCGTCGCATGTCGGCACCCGTAGGCCTGTGATCTCATGATGCGCCTGCTCGTGACGATGGTTGGTGGCCTGTAACAGCATGTCGCCACTACCCGTCCCACATCCGGCAACGATGAGCTTCCCACAAAGAGCTGATTGAAGGGGGAGTGGAATTGTTCCAGACATGTGCGTGCCTCGCGCCTTATTGTGTCAAATAGGTCAACTATAGGGGTGGAACTCGCCGGGGTCATCTCGCGATGAGGTTAGGGGCCCGGGCTGCCAACATTGCCCTGTGAATGTGGGGCTTGTTGAGGTCTATTATCCCCCC
>VCJN01000751.1:0-61587 GCA_006384855.1 Tetraselmis striata
TAGCTACGGCCACAGTGGTGAGCGAGCCGGTAGGTGCGAGCGCGGGCAAGGCGGCGGCTCGCGGGGCAAGTAATAAAGCAGGGACGATTAAGCGCGGATTTTTCGACAGCCCCAAATCCATGCCAAAGCCCAAGCCGAAGCTCAAGCAGGCCGAAACAGAGGAGGTACCCTTCATCCGTGCGTCCAAGGGCCGAGTCGTCGGGGGCGGAAGCAGATACCGGACTTTATGAGGGTGGACCCTAGTGAGCAGGAAAAGCAGTTTGAGCAGATGAAGGAGGGGCTGCTGAGCGCGCTGAAGCCGACTGAGGACATGGTGCAGAAAGTAATGGGGAACCCGAACCTGGTGGCCGGCTTCGACGACCCGGAGGTCATGGCGGCGGTGGACGAGATCGCGAAGAACCCGCAGGCGCTGAAAAAATACCAGCACAACTCCAAGGTGCAAAAGTTCTACCAGGAGATGGGGATGTTGTGGGGAGCAAGCTGGAGACGATGGGGTCCGATGGCCAGCCGGCTGCCCCTCCTCGCGGCAACAAGTGAACATTTCAAATTTCAAATTTGTGACAAGTTATGCTTGGGCTAGCCCCAGGCTAGCCGTCTCACGGCCCACGGCCCCGCAGAGGGTCCGCTGGGCCCGTTTTGCGTCGTCCTAGGTAGGCCAGGTCCCGAATCCTGAGGAGTGGTCCCATCCCCCGCCGCGCCGCCCGGCTGTTCGAGGGGCGTCCTACACGGGTCTCATGGTTGTCTGCAGTTGGTTCTGCGGCAACATGCATGGCGTCGGCCACCTTCCAGGCGGAAGTAATCAACAGTCGGTTATTGGACTGAAGGGACTTGAATGGGCAACTGTCCTATGGGGCTCAGGCCGCGTGTCAATGGTGCGTGTCCCGCTACCCCTGGCCGAGCGGCCATCGGGGAATGTCGATGCATGCAAATGATATAATAGCTACTACAACATGCAGTGGGCATCGGGCGGCTAACTTGGGACTGGCTGACATCTTTCCGGAACAATCTCTCGCATGCCTCCTCTTGTTATTGTATCCCGGCATCATCAGGCCGCGCCGAAAAACAAAAAACTTAACGCCAGTCGCGGAGGTAAGCATGCAGGCCATTCAGCCCATGCGTGCCAGTTTCGGCCGTTTGCGTGTTTCCCCCTCCCGTGCGCAGCATCCGCAGTACATCCCTCGGACGTGCAACCATGGGAATGAATTCGATGGATAAGACTTCTTTACAATGCTGCAGCCCGGTGGGACTACAGCTCAACTGAGAGTCACAGAACTGGCATCTTTTTGGCCCCCAGCATCGATACAGCATGTGACTGTGCTTTTAAAGGGGGGGGGGGGGGGCTTTACATCCTGCTGAGTTAATGGGTTGGTAGTGTAGAGGTTAGTGGGAAAAATGTTGTGTGCATGTATGTTTTACTTGCGGTAGTCGCGAGCGTAATCCAGGCGGCGCACCAACGCCACAATCAGGCCGGCAATCCACGCGAACAGGCTGCGGATGGTGTTGCCGATCACAAACAGGCCAAACTTGCGCTTCTTCCGCCCGTGCTGGATGGCCACCTCGTACTGCTCCTCGCGCAGCTTCTTTGTGGCGGCCGACCAGCCAAACTTCTCAACATCCGAGCGACCCTCCGCCGCCACCTGCGCCCGCAGCTCGCGGTCCTCCACCAGCCGACGCGTCTGCGCCACCATGCCCTCGTAGTCCCCGGATTTGTACATCAGCGCGGTCTCGCCCGGGCGCGTGATGACGTCCAGCAGCCCGCCCGCCGCCACCGCCACCACGGCCAGCCCGGAGGCCATGGCCTCGAGCGCCACAAAGCCGAGCGTCTCCGACTCGGAGGGCATCATGAAGATGTCGGCGCTGGCATAAGCCTCCGACAGCTCCTGCCCCTTGATCATACCCTGAGACAAGGCGGCGCAAGGCTTAGCAGGCCGCTCGAGCCACCCCCCCCCCCCCCCCCCCCCCCCCCTTTCCCAATTCCCAATCCTTCTCGCGCCCCAACACCTTGCCTTGCGCCACTTCTACTAGCGAGGCCTGCATGTCGCTTGGCGATGGCAGGGAGGTGACCGGTACTTGCCCCTGCTGTCGCTATATAACACCATTAGGCACTGCTCATCAGTTGATAGGGCATATATGGCAATGTGGCGAGTACCTCGTATTCGCTAAGGATCAAAATTGATCATTAATACTGTGCCGAGGGCGCTACTGCCTGCGTATTTCAGACGATATTTGATTGCTGCGATTTTGATACTTGGAGGGCACTTGGAAGGTGATGAAGAATAAACAGTTTAAACGCGGCATATCGAAGATTAGTTACCAACAACTCCGGGTTTAGTCAGGAGTCTACACGAGAGCTCACTTTGACGTGGCTATTATGTCCGATAAGCATTCAGAGTGACAATCAAACCTGATGATTTCATGAGCCAAAGATGTGTGTCCCTATGTCAACTAGGTATGTTGGATACCATCGGTATCATAGATGTTGGTCACCAGAGCATGCGCAGGCGGCAAAGGGGCGGCAGTGTAACCACTCACCATGAACTTGACGTTAGGGACGCCCCGGAAGTGCTCCTCCAGTTCCTCCCGGGACGGGCCATCGCCCACGAATGCCAGGCGCACCCCCGGCACCTCCTCGCACACCTTGCGCAGCACATCCAGGTTCTTCTCCGCGCCCAGACGGCCCACGTACACGAGCAGCGCGTCCTCCGGGTGCCCGTCCGTCATGCGCGCCCGCATCTCCGCGGACTTGTGCTTGGGGTGGAACACGTCGGTGTCCACGCCGCGCTGCCACACGTGGATGTTGTCCTTGCACTTGTTCTCCGACAGCTCATCCTGCGATCAGCAGACGAGCACGCTCGACATCACATGCGCCCCACACCCATTGGTGCTGAGTCGTTGAGAGCACCGATAGTTATGTGGGGCCATGCGGCGTGACGGCTGCATACCTTCATGATTGTGGAGGTGACTAGTGTGAGGTCAGCACGGCGGGTGCACCACCGGATGATAGACCACATGGGCGCGACAAGGCCGCTCCATGTGTAACGTGGGATGTAATGCGGGATGTGTGTGTGGTAGGATACCACAAGCGGCGTGCCCAGCAGGCGGGAGTAGAGCACGGCGGCAAACACAATGACACCGGGGCAAGAGACGTGGATGACGTCGGGCTTCATGAGCAGGAGGTTCCAGAACACGCGGACGGACAGGCCGATGGAAAGCAGGAGCGTCGGCGACTTGTAGAAGGGCAGCCGCATCCCGAGCACATTGAGTACCTACGCCACGCAGCGAGATGTCAGCACAGCACTATGGCAGGGGCGCGCTTGTACCATGCCCCCGCCCACCCACGCACATGACATGCTACCCTTCACAGCCGTTTAACTCAGCAACAGGGAATGGATTGGGCTCGCCCATGGATGACTGCTGGAAATTGCGCGGATGATGGGACAGCGTATATGGGGGAACTTCACCTTCGCGCCAAAGTATTCGCGTGGCGGGGCCGGGTCTGGCGTGACCACCAGCACCTCGTCGCCCTCCGCGCGCAGACACTTGATTAGGCACTCGAACCGGTTCTTCATCCCGCTGATGTGGCTGAACGGCGAAGGCTCCACGAAGAGCGCCACCTTCCGGCATGCTATGACGGTCGAGGGAACGACGGCATCCGAGGGAGACATGGGGGCAGCCACCGCACGAACGGTGGCCGCGTAGTTGCGACCCGGCAGTGCGGCTGTACGGCGCGGTCGGAGAGCGGCGCCGATCGGTCGGCCGCGGCAGAGGCGCCGATGGGCGCCGGGCACTGCGACCCTAGCGCCCATGCCCATCGATGGTCTGCTAAGCCCCACGGCCGCCATCACCCTCGATGCGTATCCTGTGGGGAGAGGGCGGGGTCGGAGTGAGCCGAGGCAGGGGCTATGCGCGGCTGCTGAGAATATTCGAGAGCGGTCATGCGGCATAAAACAATATTATTCTGCGCGGGTGCATATCTATTATTCGACGACGGCCCAGACGCGCGACCAGTTCAATACGACAGAGTGGCCCACCCGGCTGGAATTGCGTAGATCAGCTAATAATGGGCTGGTCGACCCAATCAGTCTCCATCCTGAAGCGAGGGGCAGGTGACGCCGGCTGGGGAAGGGTGGGGGCGGGGGGGGGGGGGGGGGGGGGGGGACTCGAGAGGAGCCGCGGTCATTTTTTTGTTCTGTTCTATATTTTGTAATACCCGTTCTCAATGATAAAGCGCCGACCAGTCCCCCCAGCGACAGCTCACCTACGCCGGGCCGAGGAGGAGGGAGCGGGGTCCAGCAGTCACAATTGAAGGACCGTACCTCGTCAGATTAAGACGAGCTCGGGGGAACTGTGGTCGTTCAGGTTGTCAGGTGACTGTTGAGGGGTTTCTGCGGGACCGTTGTGACGGCCCGTCGCGAGGAAATGGCGCTCTTGCCGCCTGGCCGTCGGCGACTCCGTGAATGATCGGCGGGCGATGGCCGGTGGCGGTTGGATAACGAATACGAGGATATGGCGGAGCGCTGCTCTACTCAGTATATAAGCTTTCCACTCTGCTACCGTTGTGCTTGTACGATTACAATCTATACGATGTACTGGATTGATTCGAATAACGCCAGATGGGACAGCAGGGTTCGTTATTGGGCCAATGAGCCTGCGCCGCTAGCCGCGGCTGCGCCTCTGAACCAATTTCAAAACGCGCTATGGCTTGTCCAATCGGCGTCCAATACTTAGTGCCTGTTCAAGTTGCAACTCGTACGGGTAGAATATTAATACGACAATATAGCAAATAACTTGTCAATATGTTGAGCCGCTGATCACATTTTCACAGTACCTCGTACGATCACCGTGGATATTTACGGATATATTCGGGGAAAATAACGAATATATTCCTTTTTATTTCCTTGATGTGTGCCCGGCTGCCCGTCTCCTGGCGGGCGTATGCATGGTATTTCGTATGTGACCGAAGCGGTGCGCGACTTGCCTCGTGGCGGTGGCGTCGTCGAGACTTCCCCTTCCGCTCTGATCGATGCTGTATGAGATATAGCGACTACAACTACTCTCCAATCTAATGGAATATAGGTCTGGCAATGGAAAGGGCTAAGGAGTACTACTCTTGAATATTCGGAATGCCTTCAATGAGGAAAACGTTAAGTAAAATTCGCCCCGCCAGGACATCGGCCGAAGCCGCTCCGCCATCACTTGACCTCTTGCGCCAACTGCATTCGTAGGTCTGGCATAGCCCGTAGACCATTGCCACATTCGAATCCCGAAGGGCTAATGCATCAACCCGGTAAACCCAGGACACGCCGGGACGACGATATTGCCGAAATACATCGACCATGAGTCGATCCCGGGACCTCTCGCATACGGTATTATGCGGTACTGATCTAAAGTTCTCAACTAAAGTTTATGGGGTTTCCTCCCTTGACCTAACCGCTTTTCAGCTACAAGTGTTGCTCAGTGGTACGGGAACTAGGCATCTGTTGTTGCGCCCTTTTTGGGTGCAGCACCAGTAGACATAAAAGCATCCGTCACAGCTGAGGCTGCCGTCTTCCAGTTTTCGCTGCGTTACACGCAGCGCCCCCCGGACTCCGTTTTCCCTCCACGCTTTCACTTTACCTTCCGGCCAATTTCTGTTCTTAAAACGGCCTGCGGGAAAACGGCCTGCGCGACCTTCTTGGCGAAACCAGACTCAACTTATTTGAAATTTGCGGCCTACGGCTTGCCTCAGCACCCGGCGCGTCTACATGGCATGATCCCCTCTTTCCGGATATTATAGGACCGCCCTAGCGGCATGTACTACTACGCGCCGGATGATCCCGGTACTGTGCGCGCCACCCTACAGTCTCGTACGGGTGTGCGCCAGGATTATGTATGGCCTATATTTTGGCCTCAATATCGCGGTGCTAGCGGTTGTGACTCGCACCGCCGCTGATACTTTCTGCCAGAGTTTCGCTGGTGATTCCGGCGCGGCTACTGCCGCGGCTCACGGTCCGCGTATTTTCGACGAGTATGGTACCGAGCTTTTGTCGGATTGGTGGTACATGACATTAAGACGCGGTACGTTCGTCACCCCGGTAGGTGGCAGCGATGCCGAGTTGCGGGCAGTGCGGGCGAAGTTGGCCTCGGGACGGTTTCGTACCCCGGCCGATGACCCTGCCCAAGATGGCGCCGTGTACATGGGTGCTCCGATTAGCCATTACCCCGGGTGGATGACTGGTGATGCGTTGGGGCGGCGCCGGGAGGCCAACACCGCACTGAAGGAGCGCATCGCCTTCTTTGGCATGTCGGGATACGGTTGCCACCATGGAGCCATGAGGTTGCTGGTCGTATGCGGGGTGCGGCAAACCAGCTTCCTCAGCTAGTCGCATCTCATCCTCAACTGGTCCTAAGCTAGTTGTATGATGCCGCCGTCGGAACTGGACCCTTTCTTGGCGGCCGTGGACGCCGCCAACATTTCGGCTGCATTTCGGTTGCTTGGTTTGGGCGCTTGCGACCACTCTACACCGCGCATGGAGGCTGCGATCGTCCTAATGAGTACGCCCGCGGATGTTGGCGGTTTGAGCATGGCCTTGCTGCAATAGGCCGAGCGAGGCCCCGGCAGCGTTTTATTCCGCGCAATCGGTTGTTCTGCCAAAGCTGGTGCGGGAGTACGGGCCCGCCCTCGGCCGCTTCATGCGAGGCGGTTTGCACCGATGTGTCGTCCGTGGCTACGAGTGCTTTGCCATGGGCGCGCGAGACGCGCCGCGTGTACGAGACTGTACGGGCCCTGACCACGTTATCGCAGGAAGATGTGCGGCGCGCGCGCCGTGTACGGGCACGCGCCCACGAGATTTCGAGTTACTTACAGTCGGTAATGCCACGACCACAGTTGTACCGGATCCATCAGCTAGTACTACTGCCCGTACGGGTGCGAGCACTAGCGGAGGACTGCGCGTCACCACATCTCCTTTTACGGCCACTCCCATTCATTTTGTCTTTTGTGTGACCACGAGCGTGCATGCGGCTGGCAATAGTAGTTGCGGCCCCGAGCGACGGCATGGTCTCAGTGGCTACCACCCTCCTCGCCTCCGCTGGGACCTCTTCGCTCATTAGCCGTGGTCGTCTCCTTTGCCCGGCGCGGCTACGAAAGCCATGTTTGGCCGTCGCCGCACGACTGGCCTAAGCCATTAGTGGGCGAATCTATTGCTGCACCCAAAGTCTCCAACGCCCATGCCGTTATTTCAGCCACGTTCCCGCCGTGGTCACGCACTGCGAGTGGTGGGATGACCTTGGCTCGATCAGGCGCCCACCGCCAGGCAGCGGCCCACAAGGAGCGGAGGATCATGCATGGGTGCGGCAGGCCCGGCGGCACCACCCCCACCTCCACGTGGTGCGTGGGCGCTGGTAACCCCTAAGACCCGCACCCGGCTGGGTGTGGCAGGGGGCTGAGCGGGGTGGCCGGTTGTGGCGGGTCCTTGGATCCTGCGACGACCGGGGAGCCCTACGGGGGGCTTTTGAAATAGTACTCGTATAGTGCTAGTAGCGCCTGCTGGCGCCGCCGGGCAGCAGCCATGTACGGGCGCTGCTAAAAATAATTCCTGTACGACCTCGGCCTTGCGTCGGCCTCTCCGAGATCCGCCTACGGGTGGGGAGGGGGTCTGTACGACTCGGAAGGGGGCATGCTACTCGCGAGGGCTGATCGAGATAAAATCGTGTTCTCGTACCTCGGTACGACCCGCGCCCGACTTGTAGAAGATCTGGCGTACCCCCCACCCGTACGTGTTCCACCTGTGAATCACTCGAATCCCGGCCTAGTACAGCGGAGTGTTCGGCGGCTCCCTGCGGCCGCCCCGTTCGGAACACCCGGGAACCCTCAGCCGTCCCGTGAGAACGGGCGAGGGCGGCGAGCGCGAGGAGATAGGAGCCCGGCACTTAAAGGCGGGGGCGGCGCTATTCAGGGGCGCAGAGGCCGGGCATGGCAGCGACTCGGGGGCCAGGAGACAGGAGCCGGAGTGTCCTGAGGGAGTCGCAGCCATGCAGCGAGAGGAGTTAGCTGGCGGTCAGCTCGGTTTGACCCCGGACGGGCGGCTACAGCGACGAGGCGCGCTGCGGAGGCGAGCGGCGCGCGGGCGAGCAGGACCGGCCCGCCGACCACGGAGCGACGACACGCGGACGGTAAAGGGGGGGGGGGGGGGTTTCCCCTCCACATCCCCTTGGGGATCTTACCGCAAGAGCTTAGACGGGCGAGATGGAGGCAGCGTCAGCAGACCGCGCCCGAGGCCGGCGGACCGCCACATCTGGCGTGGTGGGGCGATCAGCGCCGCGACCTGCGGGATATTTTCAGCGATGGCGGCAGGTGGAGCCAAGACGCGCGACGACCGAAGATTGCGCGGTGCCGGTGCATTGCCAACGTACAGAAAAACCTTTTCGGGGGTGGGGCGAAAACTGCATCCGTAATCCACGTACTGCCAATTAGCGGTAGTCGCTCGTACTTGCGACTACCCGTAATTATCCGAAAGTAACACGGCTACTGATCACGTTATAGAAGGAGGCGGGGCTTGAAAACGAAAGAGGATGGCCGGAAGCCGGACTTGTAATTACGCAAGATGTGTTCCCTACTATGGTTGCAGATGGCATGCCCTAAGAGCAACTCAGTCTGGGCGGTGGAGAGCAGCAGACTAGCACGTTGTAATCAATTTCAATTTCAATTTCAATTTCAATTTCAATATCAATATCAATATCAATATCAATTTCAATTTCAATTTCAATTTCAATTTCACTTTCACTTTCAATTTCAATTTCAATTTCAATTTCAATTTGGCTCGGTCAGCAATGGCGCGTGCCGCTCGCGCCATTAACGTGGTTGTTCAGGTTGTGCCAATGACGATTGTGTCATTAGACGAACGTGTCGGCATGTGACCGCCGATGAAAGGTAGGCGCGGGCACGGAAAATGATAGCGCGCAGCACGGCCGTGGCGACAAATGCGGAACGGCGATATGCGTTCATTTAGGCTTAATATACAAATTCGCACTACTACTAGTGGGTGCCAACTATTTGAAATTTGAATAAATTTCTTACAACTTTCTTCATGGTTAGTTCCTTGGTGCTAAGCATTTACCAATTGTCTTACAACTCGGCTACACGCACGTACCCGCGAAAGGCCCACTAAGTAAAGTGCGTAGTGTGTAGCCCTACTTTGAAGGTCAAGGGTGTCAACTTGATTATACTAATCACATGACGACTTTCAATAATTGTTCAAATTGCAATGTGAAATTTCTTACGACTTTATGCCTGGTTTTTTTTTTGATGTTAAGCATGCCAGTTGTCTTACGGTGCGACCAAACGAATCCGCAAGGGGTATGTTTCATGTCGGCATTACATGTCATGTAGCGTGATGTCCTCTAAAGGCCGAGTGCCTCATCTTGCGGGCAGAACCCGTCTCCTTTGAATTTTCAGTTTTGTAATTATGCCAAATCACCTCGCAACGAGGGGACGAACGTAACAGCTCGTGAAATACAGCCCTATCTTTGGCCATATATGCGCAAAAGGAAACGTCAGAATTTCGTTGTTTTGAGAACACGTACCATATCCGAGTGCGCCGTGTGTTCAAGTATAAAACTTGCTTCTCATTTGTTTCCGGCGAAATGGCCGTCCAAACAACAATCGTGTAAAACAATACTTCGCACGGTCGTGGATCAAGTTGTGTGTTCGAAGCCTTCTTTTGCTGCTTGTGACTAGGGCTGTATATATGTACAAAAAGTCCGATGTATTGTATGCCACGCGTAACTTATCCCGCTGATATATGCCGGCATTGTGTACCACAAGTCACCGCAGATAAGTTCAATGGTCTATATATCGCCAATGGCGGGTGTATTTTTTCATGCGCCCAGTTGTACTTTTCATCATCATCATCATCTTATCTTATTCATCATCATTGGCGTCCTCATCATATCATCTAACAGGGCGGAGAACACCTCATCGAACAAACAATGTTTGTAGTTATCTGGACTATACTTCTGAAATATACAGTTTAATGGTCTGGAATATATGAACCCGCGCGTATCCTCGCCTTGGTGCCAAAGCCATGGGGCTTCGAGGCAATGGAGCCTCGCGTTTCAGTTCATGCAAGTCTCCTACGCCAAGGAGGCAGCCGTTTCGTCCAGTTATCGCAATTGTAAAAATGTGTTTGGGCAATGGCGTTGTTTGGCACAATAAGATTAGAACTTACCACCGAAACATAGTAGAAACTCAGGAGAGCAACATGGTGGTGTAGCTAGCGTCCATCGAATTTGCACGCGCGCTCCTACTGGTGGTGGGAGGATGTATGCATGGGATTCATGACGGGCAATTTCGAGCCCCATCAATGCATATGCTTGCTACCGTAGCAATGCATATCGGCATTTCCATGACAATGTGACTGTTCGAATATTGCGGACAATTCTCCACAACAATTGTCCAGCAAGCAAGATATGCGCCGTTAGCTGCGCCTCGCAGGGTTAAAGTGGTACACATAACGTGCTTTCGCTTTCCCAAGAGGCGAGAAACGGCCCTATCTTCAACACATTTTTGGCTGCCTGCCACCACCTGCCCTGCCACAGGACCCAGGAAGCAGCTGCAATGGCACAAACCCCACCGATCTAAGCCCTAAAGTTGCCCTAGGTGTGGGCGGTCGGGCGTGGTCAACGGTGCTCGGGTAAGGGTTGCATGCCTATTGGGTAGCCGTGTGGGTCAGGGCAGGGGTGCAGTAACCCGGGCGGCCCTATCTTTCAACACTTTCGACATCTCCGCCGAACCCACCCCCTCTGCTGTGCTCGCCGCTCTATCCGCCTTCGTACTGCCCGCCCGCCCCCCCCCTCCGGTTCTGAGTCCGCGATTCCGTATGCTTGGCTGGGGGACGCTTGATGAGTGGGTGATGAAGACGGACGAGGGCGGGATCTCGGGCCGGGGGGGTGGGGGGGGCGGGGGGGGGGGGGGGGGGGGGGGGCTGAACCTTACAAATTCGTGGCACCTACTTGCTACCAGTTCAGCCACTCGTCGTCCTCATCTATGTATGCAGGGTCTAGCTCGTCCTCGCCCTGTTCCCCATCCTCCTTTTCCTCCTCCTCTATCTCCTCCTCGCCTTCCTCACTGTCGCTGCTATCAAAAACGCTCATTTCGTCACGCGCATCTTGGCGCTCGCGCGCACTTGAATCTTGCCCTGCGGCGATCTTAGCGTCCGCAACCTTGACGTGGGTACCTAGCACACTTAGCTCAGCTTCAGCCACGGCTTCGGCTAACTCTGTCTTGCGGCACATGGCGTTCGCCACCTCCTCCTCTGCCTTGTTTACTTGCTGTTCCTTCTTTTCTTCTGCCTTCGCTGCTGTCTCCAAGGCAGCGCCAGCCCTCTGCAAAGTTGCTGGCGTCACCTTCTTGGGTAGCTTGCGTTCGGGCTGGCCGCCTGCTGCAGCCTGCAAGGCTCCTTGGAGCGTTGCAGGCGCGGGGTTGCCAGGTCTCTCTTCTGCGCTGAGGGTTGCACTAAGCGCGCACTCCGCCGCCGCCTGGAAGCGCTTGGCCTCGTGCTTCGCTTGGGCTGCCTCGAGCTTCTCTAGCAACACGTCTAGCTCGCTCTCCGCGGTAGAAATCTTGACATCTGCTTGATCCATCGCTGCCTGCATCTTGTTCAGGGTAGTTGTAGCCCCTTGCAGCTCCTTCTCCGCTTTCTGCACGCCAGCTTGTGCCTTCTCCTTTGCCGCCTCTCTTGCCTTCGCTGCGTCGGCGATCTTCTTCTGAGCACATCGTTCCTATCGCTCTTCCTTCTCTCGTTTCTTAGCAGCCATGTCCTCCTCCCTAGCCTTCTTCATCTCCCGGGCCTCCGCATTTGTCCACATGATGGCGCATGTGTTCGTTGACGCTCGTGCCCTCTTGGCTTGCTTCTCGCGTATCGCAGCCTCTGACAGCCGCACCCTGTTGTAGACAGTGGGGTATTTTGAACCGGTCTTGTGTTGTAGACGGGTTTCACATATGCCAACAATGTCCCTGGCGACCTTCATTGCATCTGTGAGCTGCTTCTCGGTGAGGGTCACGGTAAACCGCTCGTCGAGGACGGCACTGAGAAGCTCGCCGTTGCTCCAGGCTGGGAAGGGGCTCGCGGGGCTGCAGTGAATGATGCCCGAACGATTTGCTGGGCTAGTTGCAGCGGCTGTGGGAAGTGGGGACAGCATGCTACTTGCCTCTAGCAATAGATCCACTGCCGGCTCGCAGAGGGCAACATGCAGGGGGCACTCATAAAAATCCACACATAAATGTAAGATGATAATTGCAAGTTTACCATGCCATCTTTTGAGCTGGTAGAAGTCGCCAAGTGCAAGCTAGCTTACTCACCTGAAGTTGACAATGATCAACAATATTTTGCCTGTGCGGCGTAGTTCCTCTGTGTAGGGCAGGATCCAGCGGACCATGTCCTTTCTCAAATTCAGCGATGGCATTGTATAGTGTGAGCATATCCTTTCTGGTTACAAGCCATCGCTTGGGGTCTAAGCGGTAAGCTACCCGCGCACGCAGCTCAGGGTGGCGGCGCATGAAACCGCGAAACCATTTTCTATACATCTTCCCTCGTTTGATCCAGACCTTGGCGACAGGGTCTTCATCATAGCCACGGCTTTTAATGATGTCCAGCGCGTGCTTCTTGACGGCTCGCTTGCTTAGCGCCAGCCCACGGTCTGCCCAGATCAGGACGCACTTTGCCAGCGATGATTCGTCCTCACAGGTCATGGTTGTTGGGCGGGTTCTAGCAGCAACAACATGAGTCTTGCCATGTTTCATAGCCTCTCTTGCCCTCTTGAAATCAGCGATAAGCGTCGTTCTGTTCACGCCATAGCTCTTTGCAGCTTTGGCCGGCTTTTCGACACCAGCAAGAACAAGTTTGACAGCATGCTCCAGCGCGCGCTTCGCCTTCTCACCGACGTTGTAGTCACCTCGAGCGTTAGAGGGGTCACTCGACTGACTGAGGGGTTCTTTACGGGGTCGACCTCGCCCATGTTTTGCATCGGTGGCGGCCTTGCGGGTTGCCGTGTGCTTCTTGGGTGGGCGGCCAGACGAGCGCGCTGAGAATTGTCCCGACCTTTCCCTCGTACGACCGCGCATCGCGGCGCGCGATGGCCCACCCGCCATCGAGCTGGCTGACTGGCGAGCCGGCTATGTCGTCCCCCAGGGACTTGGGCAGCCACGCCCCGCCTTGACCGACTACCACGGCCTCTAAGCGGCACTGCAAGGACGGTGGTGAGAGTTAGTGGCGACGCACGGCCACGTGCAGCCGGATGATTCTGATGTGTTGAAACGCGCGCCCGTATTTATTTTCCCGCGACCCGGAAAAAAATGCTGACCCCCATCGCTTCACCCGTGCCTGGCACACACCAGGAAAGTCCATCGGGGGCGGCCCTCCGCCCTAAGGTAGCCCTACTCAAGGGCTATCGGACGCGCCATAGACAGCTCCTAGTAGTGGCCCAACGGCTGGACAGCTAGGGCTTCTAGGGAAAGTGTTGAAAGATAGGGCATGTTGAAAGATAGGGCCTTTTCTCGCTATATCAATGCGCGACCGACGACACCGGCCTTTGATGCCCGACTCAATACCCCGTCCGACCTAGCCCATCAGCGCGATTAGATACTACAACCCGCCATAATCCCCCCCCCCCGCGTCCCACTGTACCCAGGCCCGGAACTGCAGCATAAACTACCCGTACCACCTCAATATTTTCCGGACGTTTGGCGCGTTCCGGCGGAAAGGGGTCCGGGAAGTAGGGGCCAACCATCGACCTCAACCCAACCAAGTACCGCCTGGCGCCGACAGCTCCGACCAGCGCGCAGCGACGGCCGCCAACGGCGCCATGTCCGTCCCCGAGCTGCTCTCAGGGGCGCGCTGCGCGGCGGCGCGGCCCAGGCTGGCTCTCCGCACGCTAGGTGGGTCTCACACGCGCAGGTCTGGGCGGCAGCGAGCGTCTCGGAAAGCTCACCTTCATCCGGCTGGCAGCACACGTTTTTTCTGCACACAGGAACATGGTGCTCAGCCAGCCTTAGTTAGAGGTAGCGTCTATATGCAGGTGTATATTCCTGTACGCCCCGGAATCCCGTGGGCCCCCTGCTCTCGGTACCCGTTGCACGCTGCCTGCGGCGAGATATGAACGCGTTACCTGTCTTTGGCCGGGTTTCGCCGCAATACTCGAGCAGGGTGTGTGTATCCTACCGCCGCACATGCCGCTCGATTGCCCCGCCGGCCCTCCTCCCGGATCCGTGGCCTGTGGGTAGCACACGCGAGGAAACTGCCATCCGAATGGCATGGCCCCGGTGGGGGTGAGGGGGGCGGGGGCGTTCCAGCTGCGCACGTATCTCTATAACCTGCAACTCTGCATGCCAGCCTTAGCCTCAGCGATGCTAGAATCCCGTGCCGGATGAGCTCCCCCCCCCCCCCCCCCTTTCCCCCCCCACACACGCAAAGCGACTGTGCCCTACTGGCTTGACCCTGGTTGACATCATGACCCCCCCCCCCCCCCCCTGGCGCCCCGCATGGGCATCTTCCAATGCATGCGGCCGCGCAGCCCCCACCCGCCAGGCGCGCCGCGCCCGTCTCACCGTGCGCAGCCAGGGCAAAGCCGCTCCCACCAGCGTCGAGCCGGAGCCCAGGGGAGTCGCGGCAGGCAACGGCAGCGAGCCGGGGCGCAGCGGCAACAGTGCCGGCCGCGGGCGCGCGCGCGGGCGACAGCAGGGCCAGGGTCAGGGCCAGGCGCGCGGGCGAACGCGGGGGCGCTCGGCCCGCTCTGGCTCGGAGGACGGCGGCGGCGGGAGCGGCTCGGCGGCGACCGCCGCGGGCCGGAGTGGCAGCAGCGGCGGGGGAGGGCGGCGAGGGGGGTCCGCAGGCCGGGGCGGGGGGCGCGGCCGTGGGAAGGGCGGCCGGGGAAGGGGGCGCAGCCGCGCCGGGCGGAGCTCGTTCGATGAGGGTCGGGAGCGCGCCGCGGCCCTGGCGGCCCCGGCCCCAGCCACGCCGTCTTCCCGGTCACCTACCGCCGGGGCGCAGGCGGAGTCGGTCACGGCCGAGCACGCTAACATCAACGTGGTGGGCGGAGGCCGGGGCGGCGGGGGGAAGCAGCGTTGGGCCAGCCCGCTGACGCAGTTTCGGCAGGAGAGCGAGGGGCTCATCGGGCGATACAGGTGGGGCGCCGCCATGTCATGAAGCCCCTGTTGCCCGGTCGGGATTGAGCACAGTTTGGTGGGGGGGGGGCAACAAGGCGAGGAGGGTGAGCCGGGGGGGGGGGGGGGGGGGAGGAGCTCATCCGGCACGGGATTCTAGCATCGCTGAGGCAAGGCTGGCGTGCAGAGAGTGGCAGCGTATAGATACGAGCGCAGCTGCAACGCCCCCGCCCCCCTCACCCCCGCCGGGGTCTGCCATTCTTATGGCATTATCCTCACGTGTGCTACGCGCAGGCCACGGACCCGAGAGGAGGGCCGGGCGCCAATCGAGCGGTTTGGGTGCGCACTCCCCCCCCCCCCCCCCCCCCCCCCGCTTCCGCGCCTTGTCTGCCCTCCTCAACACGCAGGAAAGGAGACAGGGACGGCCATGGGAGCAAGGATTGTTAAGATAATGGAAAGAGTCTCGCGAGAAGGGTGTCAACAACCCGCGGCTGGGAGCATTATCGCAGCGTGGCATTGTGACACCCCCCCCCCCCCCCCCCACTAACGCTCCGACCCCCCGCCAACCTCCCTTCTCCGCCCCCCCCCCCCCCCCCTGCATATGTGCCACTCAGCTTCTACCAGGGTTTCCACGAAAAGTATGACCTGAGGGAGGTCATCGGGAAGGGCACCTTTGGGACGGTGCGCGTGGCGGAGGAGCGTTCCACCGGCGCAAGGTGGCTCCCCCCCCCCCCCCCCCTCCACTCCCCCATCAACCCCCATCCATCGGCTACCCACCGCTGCCAAGGCTCACCTTCTCCCGCTGCGCCTGCGTAGCAAATCGTACTGGCTTGGCACCATGAGGGAAGCAGCGGCTCCGGGTGGGGAAGGGGGGGCGGGGGGGAGGGGCAGCTGCCCCGGGAAGATGCCCTCGCCAGGAGTGCGGACAGCCCAGCAGAGGCAGCAGGCACTCTCCGCGGCGGCTACCAACTGCCTTGGCGGCTTGATGCACGGCATACTCTTGATACGTGCGGGCTGCTGGGCCCAGGGGTTGCTGTGCGGAAAGGGCGGCAAAAGAGGAAAGGCGAAGGGTGTGTGTGGGGGTGGGTGGGGTGGGTGGGGTGGGTGGGGGGGGGGGTAGATCACACCGCTCTCCCCATCTATACCACGGGACCTTGCGGCACCGACTTCCTCCTGGCACATGCGCGATTCGAGGCGTGGTGGTGAATGGCTGGAATGGGCAGCCCAGCAGAAAAAAGAGGGGCTGAAAAAGGTGTGTGGGGGGGGGGGGGTGGGGGGTTGACCGCCCTCCTTGCCTGCGCACACGCCTGCACCGCAGGTTTGCGGTCAAGTGCCTCCCCAAGAAGCACGTCGGCGCCGTCCTGGAGGGCCTCTTCAGCCTGCGCGTTCAGCATGAGGTGGACATCCTCAACCACCTGGGGCGCTCCCTCAACGTCGCCTTCTTCTACGGCGCCTACGAGGTGCCCCCCCCCCCCCCCTTTCTGCCCGGGCTGCCCTTGAGGGAGCCGGTGGCCGTACCCGCAGCGGGACCTGTCACACTTTAGGGCTTACAGGGTTTAGGAACCTGGTTGAGGGGAGTCCCCTCACCCTGTCCTCGCGGCCGATCCCTGGCTGCTGCGCCGCTGCGCCTTGGCGGCAGGACACGGAGGGCGTGTACCTCGTGATGGAGCTGTGCGAGGGCGGGGAGCTGTGGGACATCCTGCAGACGGGGAGCTACACGGAGCGAGGTGGGGACGGGGGGGGGGGGGGGGGGGGGGGGGGCGATTCATGCGGGCAGTGGGCGATGTGCCACAGGCTGCCGGGCTGGCGCGGGCGAGCAGGGGGGGTGACAGTGTGCATGGCCTCTCGGACGACAGACGCGGCGCGCATCATCCAGCAAATCCTGCAGGTGGTGGCGCAGTGCGCGGCGAAGGGTGTGATGTGGCGCGACGTCAAGCCGGAGAACTTTATGCTGCAGGTGCCGGAGGGCGGCGGCGTGCCTGTGCTCAAGGTGCGCTTGCCAACAACGAACACCATCATGCAGAGCCCACTGCCGCACAGAAAGGGAACAGGGCAGTGGGGAGGGACATTGAGGGGGGGGCAGAAGATCGGCCCGCCCTCCCCCCCCTTCCCCCCGCAGAAGACATGAACACATCTTGCCTGTCCCCACCATTGCCTCCGGGCCCGCTGCGCCAGGCGATCGACTTCGGGCTGGCCGAGTACTGCAAGGCGGACGAGGTGCTGGCGGAGAGGTGCGCGCACGCCGCCGCTCGGACCAAGCAGCCATGGCAACGGGCTTTGTGTCGAGGCTCTGTGATGCTGGCAGCAATACTGGCTGCAGCTGTCTCCCTTACACAAATCTCTCACTCCCTTGGGGTGTATGTGTGTGTGTGTGGGGGGGGGGGGGGGGGGGGGGGGTGGTGGGGGCTTGATGTCAGCCACGTGTCGATCGGGTCACGTTTCTCACCGGGTTTTCTCCGCCATCAACTGCACGGCCCCTACTTGAAATTTGAAATTTCTTACCACTTTCTTCCTGCCTTGTCTTTGAATTTAAACATGCCATCCATCTTACGGCCCGGCGGCATAAACCCGCGTAGGGTCGATTACTTTTTACTTATTGTAAGGAGGTAGATTTTGATAGCGGCGCGAAATAAGAGAAGCGCGGAGGATCCGTGGATGACACTCTGCGAGAGTGTATCGGATGTATGTCGTGAGAATCCCACCCCCTCAGACGGTTGGAGCAGCGCTTGGCACTGCTAGCTGGCCGTGGTACGATATGACACTTATTTTTGGTAGGTTATATCAGATCGTGTGTATTGCACGACATCCGCGCACCGACCCACACCGGGAATCGATCCATGTACTCCACGACTTACTGTAATAGCATGCAGCGAAATTCCGTCACTGGCCTTCAATTAGTCTTGCTAAATGCTTTGGCAATTTGCTTGATGACTATAACGGAGCGTCGCCTACCCAGGGCTTTCCGTAACTGGATTGCTGCCTAAACGGCCGTCGTTGAGACGCTGCAAGGGTTTCACTGGTGCTAGTCCTGTCCCGGGGGCGAGAAGAAAAAAAGCATGCCGCCCTGCGAACGCCAGGCCCCTATTCCCAAGAAAGAGTGGTGCCACCCTAGCGCCTTGCCTTTTTCTGGAGCGTTTGGTACCGTGCGTTCCTCGAGGTTTTCCAGCATGGGTGAGGTGCTTGATTTTGAAAACTTGGAGGAGCCGGTGCAGCCATTCTGGGGAGTACCATGTGACCTCCTCCGCCGTCTGTTGTGGGACATGGATCGCTGGATACGGGGAGGGAAGCCAAAGGAGGGGGGGTGGGGGTTAATGGAGGCGATGAACATCAGTGGAGGGCGTGGTGAGGATGGGTCGGTTGGCGGTCTTGGGCCATATCATGGAGGAGGTGAACATCACTGTTGAGTACAGCCGGCGAGTTGGAGGTGAGCCTGACGGATTGCGACCCACGCCGCGCCCTCCCGCTGGGGCTGTTCCGCGCCGGTGGCAGGGCGGGCACGCCCATCTACATTGCCCCCGAGGTCCTCAAGATGGCGTACGGGCACAAGGCGGACGTGTGGAGCACGGGCATCACCGCGTACCAGCTGCTCACCGGCCGGCTGCCCTTCTACGGGGAGGAGGGGCTGGAGGTGCGGCGGGGCAGATGCCGCTTGTCAGGCCGCTCAAAATCGACCCAATGGGGCCCGACCGCCAACACGGAATCAGCACGAACCGCTCGCTTTGGGTCAGCGGTATATCACAATCGTTGTTTAACCCCCTCCCCCCCCTTCGCCCCAGCGCACACGCTCGCAAAGAGATAGACTATACTTATCTGAAAATATGTCAGAGTAAACCACAAATACTCCACGGAATCTGCAATTTGATGGTGCAAACCAATTCTTTTTTTGTGACCTGTCAACCTAGTTACGTGTTACGGCACATCACGAAAATCTCGACACGACACGATGGCACAACCTTCCATTGTCCATGGTATGCGGGAGCCATGATAAACAGTCCGGCACGTTTGTCATATCCCACCGCGCCATGTCACGTCATGTCATGTCATGTCACGTAAGCTCATGTCACGTCGGGTCATGCCACGTCATGTCATGTCACGTAATATCACGCCCCGCCGCTTAGCGTCATGTCATGTGATGTCATGTCACATCTCGTGAAGTCATGCCATGTGATGTCACCTTGCGTCAGCTCATATCACGCCAGGTCACGTTATGTCATGTTACATCACATTATGTTATGTCACGTCAAGTAATATCATGTCACAGTATGCCATGTCACATCGTGTCACGTCACATCATGTCACGTCATGTGATGTCATGTTCATCATGTCATGTCATGTCATGTGTCATGTTATGTCGTGTCATGTCAGGCCGTGCATTCGCCTGCACCAACCTAATGCACCCGGGGCACTCATCTGCCTGCCATTCACGCACACATGCCTGATACCATAACAAGCGAGCCTCCTTCACTGTGTCTTGCTGCAGTGCTTGCCTGTCATTATTGGTATACTCCGATGCGTCTCACTCCTCCCCCCATCACTTCCCGGCTTTTCAATCTGGGGCACCAGGTGAGCGAAAAGTACATGCAAAACCGGACCTTCAACAAGGTACCCCCGGCATTGGCCTCCTTCCCCCCCCCCCCCCCCCCCCAAGCTGTCCAGCCTCTCCGCTGGGAACGCTCCTCCGGGGAGCAGGCTGAAACCCCCCCCCCCCCCCCCCACTTCTTAATCTGCCCCACTGCAGGACGTTTTCCGGGCCGTGTTGTTTGCGGACCTGGACTTTGTGGGATCCCCGTGGGATGAAATCTCCCCTGGCGCGCGTGACCTGGTGGTGCGTGGCCCGTGGCCTACACCATGGCGACACGTTGCCGCCATCACCCGTCTCTGCGCCGTTCATGCCTCCGCCGCCCGCTCATCTCTCATGCCCAAGAAGCAAGCCGAACCCCCCCCCCCCCCCCCCCCCCCTCCTCCCACCCCACCCGACCCCAAGTCAGACAATCCTGGGTGATGCTCACGCATCTCTGGGAACCTGGAAGACTTTTCCCGCGCAATCCCCCAGAGGCACTTGTCATCGACGACTAAACCACGCCTCCCGCTATTGCGGCCCATGCTCCATGCGCGCCGCGCCGCGCCCCCAGATGAAGATGCTGGACCGCGACCCCAGCCGGCGGCCGTCCGCCTCGGACGCCCTCATGCACCCCTGGCTGCAGGAGTCGGAGTCCGCCGGGGCCGCGGCCGACGCGCCGTTCAGCGACTCGATCGTGCAGCGCCTGCAGGCAAGGACCCCCCCCCCCCCCCCCCCCCCCCCCAGCCCCCCCCCCCCCCCCCCAGCCCTCAGCCATCCGAATTTGTCTCACAACATGCCGGCCGCCCTCTCGTGCGTGTGACCATCCCAGGCAGCCCCGGGCAGGTGACTGACCCCGCCATGCCGCGTACTCCGCACCTGCAGCGGTTTGGCACGTACGGGCGCCTGAAGCAGGTGGCGCTGCGGACCATGGTCACCAACCTCGCCCTGGACGGCGAGCTGATGAGCGGCCTGCAGGCGCGCGCCGCCCGGTCTCCGCACGATGCTTGGGCTCGACCCCCAGGAGACCGTTCCCGCGGCCGGGAACCTCGTTGCATCGCCGGGGCGCTGCTCGGCGGCTAATAACGGCCGCTGCTGCCGGCCCCGCCCTGCAGGTCATGCTCCGAGAGCTGGATTGGTGCCAGTCTGGGCGCGTGTTCTACAGCGACTTGCGGGCGGGTGAGGCTGTCGGCAGTTGGCGCCGGCACTGCCCCAGGGACCATGGACACATGCACCTGTGTCATTGTATACCTGGATGTATGCACCATACTACCATTGGACGGGGTTCACGGGTCGGAAAAGTCACGAGCCGGTGCACAGCAACGAGTCCGCATGTGTCCGGTGTTGGCGACTTCGTGGTGTACTGCTGTTGTATTTGCGTACGAATACCGGCCCATTCCCTCTTTGCCGGTGGGTCGACACACCACAAGCCTGGCGCATGGTCACCCGTGCGTGTCTATGTGTGTTGGGGGGTGTACGCGAGCCGAAGGTCTTCAGGCACCCCAGCGCACTGATGTCAGGTGGTTGGCGCATCCCCCCCCCCCCCCCCCCCCCCCCCCTCCCGCGGCAACCCCAACGCCGCAGCCCTGGAGAGCGACCGCTTCAACCTCTCGCCGACCGAGCTGGAGCAGCTGACTTCTCACATCTCCATCGACGAGAAGTGCGCCCCCAACGCGCAGCGCGTCGCCTGAGCATGCAGCGCGTGGTGGACTCGTCACGAGTGTCCTCAGTCGACCGTCCCCGTGTTGCTTCGCCCCCCACCCTGGCGTCTGCAGGGGCTACATCGACTACAGCACGTGGCTGGCCGCCATGCTGGACTGGCGGGAGCTGCAGCAATCGGATGAGTGGGAACGGCTGCTGGATGCTACCTTCTCGAGCTTCCAGAAGGAGGGCCGCATCGGAAAGGCCGAGCTCCGGCGCATGTTTGGCGCGGAGTACGAGGAGGTACACGCCGACATATTGACTCACCCCGTTATTCGCCTCGACTGCGCCGAATCCCCCCCCCCCCCCCCCCCCCCCCCCAACTAAGCGCGCGCACTCGCGCGCTCCCCACCGTTTCTGATCGGCCCCCGTATTCTCCGCTGAGGCCTGGTTTTGCGCCCTGGGCGCAGCTGCCGGATGTCATCAGCTCCGCGTTACGCACCGCGGACATCGATGGCGACGACTACATCACCAGGGAGGATTTCATGAAATTCATGACCTTCAGCGAGCGTGACAGGTTGGAGCTCTTCGATGACCGCCTCTCAGTCTGAGGCCGGCATGGAGGAGCCATGATTACCTGGAAATAACCACGGGATTATAGCTAGCAGCGATTTTAGGCCTGTTCTTAGCAGCATTCAGTGGCTTTGAGGGCTTTCAAGCATGACCGATAAATGATTTAATTGAGTCACTCCGGTGTACCTGTAGGGGTTGTTGGCGTGGAGCGGATGAGCGCTCGCATGCACCGCGCCTCGGTGTCGGTGGCCACCATTCATTGCAGTGCAGCACTACTAGCGGCTAGTAACTTCTTGATACACGTGGATAATAGCGTGCCTCCTGAGTCGAGTGATGGATGAGCAACCCCGAACGCGGACGCGTCGGTGTGTCGCGAATACCGTACCCGTATTATGTCGGAGTACACGGGCATGGTCTTCGGCACAGTGGGTGAGGTGAGCAAGGGGGTGCACCGCACAGTGCGTGGTATCGCATGCTTGGCTGCGGACCGGGGTGCCCTCTCATCGCGGGGCACTCGGTGCATCACCCGGGCTCACCAGGAGGCCTTGCTCGCAAGAGATTTCCTCGGGGTCCTGAGCTTGGTGGCCGCTCGAGAGCGTGCTCGCTGCCTCATCAGACGGCGCAGATTCGTCTCCCATCCCGTTGCTGAAGCTGCACAGCACGTCCGAGGATCACCCACACACACACGTGCTCGCGTGGCCCGGACTCTGAACCGTGTGCGCATCACTCATCCATCCCGCCTTATGCGGGATGCGGGCCGCTTTTAGGCGGCTTGCTGTGTTGATTTTCTAATTCTGGGGAACTGCCCTTTTTGTAATTCACACCAGTATTATGGTCTGCGGGCTATGCCAGGCCTACGACTGCAGTTGGCGCACGAGGTCAAGTGCTGGGGCGGCTTCGGCCGCGATATCCCGGGGCGAACTTTACTTTAATTTTACCGTACCAGTATTTATAATATACTGGTACGGTAAAATATACCGTACCAGTATATTTTACTGGTACGGTATATTATAAGGACCTTGCTGATTGCCTTTTATTTTGGTGATTTCCGATATCGCCTTCTGCTGCTAGCTCATGTAATTAAGTATATTATAAGTAGACCCGGTTGCAGGAGAGTGGAATCCAGAGAGCCGCATGCAAAGATCAATTGCGTAGTAGTCGCTACGTTGTACAGCCCCGTCCGCCGACCCGCCGACCCGGGACCCGGCGTCCGTCGACGAACGGGCGGCGAGGTGGACGGGGCGACGGTCGTCCGGCGTCCGGGTCGGGTCGACGACGACCTGCCGAATGGCGCGACGACCGCGGCCCGACCGGCGGCCGGTACAGGTACCCGTACGGTACGTCCAGGTAGTCAGCAGGTACGGTAGTAGTTGAAACAACGGGAGGGGGCTGTGTGGTATGCCGAAAAGGCGCTATGGCTTAGGTTACAGTGTTTTCCAGGTCAGGGCTCAGTAGGAGCCTGTCGGCAGGCCGCGCGAGAACAGAGCACAAAGTGAGGGATGGAGGGACGCGGCCCGCCACAGGGTAATCCTTAGGCGGGGCGCGAAGATGGAAGATGGGACAACAGATAGCCCGCTAGCGTTTATAAGAACTATACCTTGATTGCGGTCGACTCGTAGCGTGGTGCGGGAGTTGACCGTGCTCGTCGTACGGCAGTTTCGTATCGGGCAGATTTCGGGTTTTAAGCATACTAGCACCCAGACTACCGTGCTTTGAGTACGATGTTGTTAGCTGCGAGCATCGCATGCGCGCCACATTTGTAACGCGTACGCATGCGAACGCGCGAAGCGGTCGCCATGCGGAAAAGGAAATCTCAATAACATTTCAAAGGGGAAGGGGCTGTATGGTTTGCCGAGCTCACTCTTGGGGTACGACGCGCAGGAGGGCGCCGGCCGGACCGAGGGGTAGACGCGGGGCGGTCGAAAATCCTGCGCCGGGCACCGGGCCCAAAGGAAATGCGGTTCGTGAAATCGACGGACATTCGTCGATTTCACTATTATCTGCGGTCAAGAATGATTTAGTATGATTGTTGATTCTGATTTATGAGGTTGTTGCACTATCCCGCAGATACAACATGTATCACCATTGCAAGATAGGGCAGGGGAAATACATCATTCCTGGCTACCTCTGTATCGTAGACCAAGACATAAGGACGGAAGCGCAAGTACTGTATAAAGGCAACCCCCCTCCCCCCACGCCTGACTCCAAACTGCCTACATAGGGTGGCCTTGCTGAGTGCTGGTATACACACACATGCAGATCGTGCATGAAAAGCCCGAGACACGGAGGCCCGTGGTGTTCAAGCACAATACATGCATGAGACTAGCAGTGGATGGGTGCCCACTGATGATCAGTACGGCAAGCAGGCCATACTACGAGACATGCGTGCCGAGGTGGAGCAGCATGACAACGACGTGTATGTTGGGGAAGTGTTGTACTTCCTGGAGGTGACCCACACCAGCCCTTCGGTGCCGGACCTCACCCTCGCAGTGTGCCGACTGCACGCAGCTTAGCGCATGGTGATAGGGTTCTTCCTCGCTCGACACTAGTGTGTCGCAGAGCAAGGCGCCCCTTCGGCCAAACATTCGCAAGGGATATATAACGCCTTCCCTCTCGCGCTGAAGCACATCAAGGAGAAACTCTGCTGCTTCTATGCTGATCTGGACATATAGTGACAGACCAGCACTTGTCCAAGTTTGGCACGTCCTCACAGGATGTGGGGCAGTTTGTGTGGTGCACATATAGAACACAATGACCCTGCCTACGCTACTAGCTGAATTCCCGTATAGCTTGTAAATGTAATCGATCAAAGTTATGCTGCCCAACAATTCCGCGCAGCTCCCCGGCACCGCTGATGCCATGCGCACCCACCGCCGAAATAAACCTAGCCACCTTGGCAATCTGAATCGACAACGGTTTTTAAGCATCCCCTTCTGGCAGTCCGCTGGGGACGAGGGACTGCAAAGGGAGGTGACACAGTTAGGACAATCATAGGGGTAAAGCTTGCCAAACTGTTACACAATGCTAAAATTACAGCACTTCTGCGTGTTGCTACTCGCTACTTTACTTTGTACTTTCCTCGCTATGGATAACTAGTAGCTTCCACCTCGGCAGGAGGGGGCGGGGGGGGAGGGGGTCGGGCAAGGCAGCATGAGGCGTCACAAGATCGCCTCGTTTGCACGTAGGCATATATGGTCGCCTACTCCATAGGTTCACTTGAACCAGCCACATTGTTTTGAAGCTTGTGTGCTCGGAGGGGCAGCCAAGCCTTAGACCACGCGCGGCTCACAGTCCTTCGAGGGAGCCATTCCTTTATGGCGCCAAATACTACTCGCGGGCAGTTGTTAGCGGCCTTCTCCCGAATGTTCGCCCACACGTCCTCAGGTAGATCGTCCCACGGGCAGTGCAACACCTCGCCGGGTACGGGCGCGGGGGCTGACGTTTCCCCCACCGACTCGTCGGGCTCGGGTCTGGGGGCTGCCCGTTTCGCCACGGGCTGTTGCTTTACTTCCGGGGCTGCATCCATCGCGCGCAGTTGGGCAGTACTTGTGTTGTTATGACATACCCCACAGTAGTCGGCAGCCTTGACGTATAATCAGCCGCTTGTCTGACTATTTGGGCTTGTGCAGACGCGTACGCCGTATAGTTGATTTAAAAGCGCAGTACGCTTGATTACGCGACCATTCCCCGTTAAGGGGTAGCTACGACCGAATTACGATTCTGTCACAAGTGTGTGTCAAATGTGTTCTCATGTAAACGCTAAATACGGGATATATACGGGACATTACGCGATGGCTACGCAGCAAGCCGGAATGCGCTAACAACGGAGCGCGATGAGAAGTCGTCTAGGCGCGGCGCCGGACTTACTTTTTTCGAATAATCCAGTAGATGCACCCACGTAATGCACACTCGCACCCGCTAGACATTATTGTAGCTGCTCATCCCCCAGCACGCACCCTCCATCATGATCACCCACGCCAAGGAAGCTAATTCCAGGCACCCCCTACGTTACGGCAAAGCTGTGAGGCCTAAGGGCATGACCATACCACTTGGTGCTCTGTGCAGCACGGGCCGCATCGTTGAGGACGTGCGGCATGCACTGTTCCGCGGCCAGGCGACCAACGGCCATATATATCCGCGTTCATCCTGAGCAACCCCATGGCGAGGACGCGTTCGGCTACGCTTTCGCGGCCATACTGAGCAACTGCGCTGAGCCAAAGCAGTACGACGCAGCCGGCAAGAAGCACCTGCTCAAGGCAGATTTTCAAGTGTCCGATTCGGGTGTCCTCACGCAGTATTTTACCTCGTGCGTACCCGATGCGACGCGTGCCCAGATCTTGAACCCAGCACCCGAGCCCCCCCCCCCCCCCCCCCCCACCCACCGCGCGCAGGATCTGACATGGGCAATGGCGTTAAGAACGCCTCCGTCGACGTTCCATCCCTTGCTGCTAGTAGGAGCCAGGGGCGGGAGTCCACGCACCCTGAAAAGTACACTGGGTCGGCGGGTGGCTGACATGACTGCGTGGAGGATTTGAATTTCACAGGCGTTGACCGCCCCGTGCCGCGTTTTTGCTGTTGTTCTTGCAGCCAAGGACAAGGCGGTGCTGTCGGATGTCTTTGACAAATGTTGGCCGCGCGACACTCAGACGGGGATCCCTTATTACCCTCTGTAGAAGACGCCGAGGTTTCCCATCGCCGCGCCCCGTACATCGAGCGGATCTGCTACGCTACTTTGAGCTACCGTGCTGGCTACACAGCCGAAAACCACATCTACGCCAAAGAGACAATCTTCACCGCGTTCAGAGAGTACACCTCCTCCCCCTTCCTCCCAATCCCACTGCGACCATCCTTGTGGGTTGTGCTGACGGTGCACCTCGTGCTGATGTACATGAAGCATGGGAACGTGAGGAACTACATACCTCGCTCGGCACTACTCCATGGATGAGGGCAAGGACGGCCAAGGAAGTAGGAAGAAGGGACCATTGCCGAGCGCGGACCGACTCGCGAAGGCCCTCGACCTTGCATAGGCATGGCAGCAGAGCGAGATGGGGAGGTACTACCAAGCCGGCAAGCCCCCCCTTGCTAACGTGATGTTCAAGGGCGAGGATGAGGTCTGCGAGGTGACACCGCGCTGGGAAGCCGCAGGTGAGTCGCGTTTGTTTCTGCGCTTGTTCAATTACACAGCCATCGCCGCCGCGACAAGCAATCAACACGCATACTGACCCCCGCCCAATCCCTACGTTGGGCGGTAAGCCGATCGTATCGACTGTTCATCGCAACAAGGTCGTGTTGCGGCCGCTGGCGGGCACCGCTGCGTGGCCAAAGCTCCACGGCTTGGTGGGCGTGCTGGCGCAACAGCAGAAGAGGGCGGGCGGAATCATCAAGCACAACACCAACGCGCGGTGAAGAACCTGGCCGCCACGCAAGCCGTCCGCGGCGGCGACAACTTCGACGAGGGCAATAGCCAGGAGCCCCCGGTCAAGAAGGCCAAGCAGCCCGGCGGCTGGAGGACCGGCCCGGGGCCGGGGTGGTGCCGGGGCAAGGGCCGGCGGTGGGGCGCTAGGGTCGCGGGCCGGCCGCCGGGCCGCCGTAGCCGCTGCCGCCACCCGCGAGTAGCATGCCGGCTGCCGAGGCGGTCCCGGTCAAAACCGGATGTAAATGATTTATTCCGCCCGCTCACTGCCGCGCGCCTCGCCGCCCACTGCCGCGCGCCCGCTCACAGGCTGTCCCGCGCGCGCGCTGTCGCAGATTAGGTCAGAGCGCAGCGAGATCGTTGGGCTTCTAGAGGCAGATGCAAAAAAGTCCTACCCGGATATAGCGTCGTGACGATGAGTTATATGCGCCTGATGCAGTTTACTACGAGTATGTCACGGAATGACTACAGACGAGGGTCATACTACTGGTGAGATTACAGAATAAATTCCCCGCAAGATTCCCCATGCTGCTTATGCGGCCGCCGCTGCGCGGGTACTGGGCCTTTGCCCGCGCGGAGGTTCCGCGCTTGTCACTTGCCCTGGCCCAACGTGTGGTATTGATCCCTTATGGCTTCGCTCTACGGATGGCTCGAACCGGAGCGCTACGGATTTCATCGTGGATCATCTACCCACATGCCCCGTAGCGAACTACAAGCACCGCATGCATACCGCTTTGAAGAATCTGTGGGCATCTGTGGCAATTGATGCGGGGGCGGTGCTTGACCGGGACCGCTCGGGAGCCGGCGACTTGACCCTTGAGACGAGTGGGCTGCGCCCAGCGGACCGCTCGCAGCCGTCGGACCTGACGCTGGCGGGGTGGGGAGGGGCAGCGTGCGATTACATGATCGACTTCGCGTGCGTGTCCTCCACGACCCCCACTTGGAGCAACGACCCCCGCTGGTGCATCCCGGGAATCGCGGCGACCGAGGCTGAGCAGGGTAAGTTGGCAGCGGACCGGGCGTCTTCCGCCCCAGTGCAGGGTGTTCACCGGTACTACCCTTTTGTGGTTGAGAACCGCGGCCGTCTCGGGAAGTCCGCTTTGACTGTGGTCTACATCTTCGCGGTGCTGTTGGATGTGCGCAACTTCCATTGCGGTCCTTCCGCCCCGACCTCTTGTTTTCTTCGTGGTCAATCCGTTCAGGCACTTCGAAACTTTGTCGCCGGCCAACCTGCTGAGTTCCGCCGTCACCTGTCGCGCACACGGCGGGGGCTGTTGCAGCGGGTCTCGGCTTGCGTGCATGGTACCCTGGGCGGCATTCTCTCTGCCGGTGTGCAGAAGGCCAAGTCTGATGCGTGTGCTCGTGCCCACTCTGCGTCTTCTCATGTTACTGCTTCCACCCCGCGGTCGATGTAGAGGACCTTTCTGATTGCCTTTTATTTTGGTGATTTCCGATATCGCCTTCTGCTGCTAGCTCATGTTATTACATAATAAATACAGGGTATTACAGTGTAATACGAAGTCGCGCGGGAGCCTAGTGATTATGGCCTTGTCCTGCTTACGGCAACCCCGCCCGCCCATGCGCCCACAACCATGCGGGTGACCCAGTGGGGTCTCCGAGCCCCGCCGGGCAACCCGCCTTGGGCCTCAAAAAGGCCTAGAAAACATACTTACTGTCGCGGGGTGGGTGGGGGTGTGCGGCATTGCGGCGGTCATCCGCTTGTCAACGGCCATTGCCGCCCGCAGCGGAACTCCACCCGACCTAGTCAACGACCCGACTCCCACCCTCCTACACCAGTGCCTACGCATGGAAGGGGCGAACCTTGCCGGTGCCGGCGGCAGCGGTGTGGCGGGCGGGTGGTCTCGGCAGGTTTTCGGTGGCGGCGAGTCGGAGACGGGGCAAGAGGGGTCCCAAATAAATGGCTGCGGCCGGCGGGCAGCCACCGAATGATGGCGACACGCCTCCAACGAGCGGCCAGCGGAAACGCGGCCGCAGAGCCACACAGCCAGCGGCCGACAGAGTGTGCAACACCACACGCATTTTCAAATCCCAGGCCAGGTGAGTGAGGCAGTTCGCGATAGACAGTCAACCAGGACACGTTGTGGTGGACCAACCGGTGGAGCTCCTGAAAAAGCAGAAGGGCGGCGGGGCTAATCCCCAACCCAATGGCCCGGAAGTGCCCTCCAATAGAGGAGCAATCCCCGGTGCTCCTCATTGGCACTCTTGGGGCAACAGAACACGTAGCATATACCTGGCACGGTCGCACAAGGCGCGGCAGGGCGCGTGCGCCAAGGGGTTGGCCTGGTCATACGGGCGGTAGTCGCGGCCGGCAGGGCGAGAGCTGGTTGGCTAGACCGATCTGTCCATGGCCCGCCCGGCTGCCGCCCATCTGCCCGGTTTCGACCGCGAGGAATCCATTTCCGGGTCTCCCCTGGGCCAGCCGGCCTTATCCCACGAAGCCCCGGGACGGGTCAGGTCCCAGTCAGTCGGAGGTTAGCGGACGGGCATGTTATGTTCGTTTCTGGGGAAATCCCGAATACTGCCAGGCATACAACGTACAACGGTTATATTACTTTACGTCAGGGCTTTCACAAAAGCGCACTACAACAGAACTAACAGCAACTATGAAAGGTTGCCAGCAAAAGAGAGACATAAGCCCGAAACCAAGGTCGAGCAGGAGGACAGGGAGCCAAGAACCAAGAAGGAGCCAAGAGAACCACGAAGTCACTTAGCTGCCAGGAACTTAAGGAACCCCCGCCCCGGGGTAGGCTATCAGGCGCGGCGAGGACGCTTGCAGCCAATGACCCGGGTCATAGCAACACATGCCGACGAGCGACGCGACGCCGGCGCAGGAGCACCATCACATGCCGCACGCGCGGCCGCAACCCCGCCAAGAACGTTGTCTGCATGTGCCATGTTGATGAGCAAGGAGAAACGGCGGCGCCACGCAGACAAGAGCTGGCCGATTTACAACGTACATAGGTCGTGTACTATTCGTCATGTGAGAACACCCCGACGACCCTGGCTCTGCGCGCCCCCTTTTATTTATATACGGGACTGTGGTTTTAGCTCGCACGGCCTGGGCGGTCTCGAGCCGCCGACTCACATACTCGAAATCCCCTGCTATACCACTAAGGGCCTCAGTCGGCTTAAGTTCCCGGGTCAAGAGGTTCGACCGACCAGGAATAAACTTGTACACATGCAATATAAAGATAACTACCTGAGTCGACGGTACCACCACGTGAGTCAGCGCAACTGAGAACCGCCGCGGCCCGGCTCATCCTTTGACCACCACCTGAGTACTCGAAGCGGCATTGTCAACGTCACCACGGTTCCGGTACGCTGTGGCCCGGTCCAGCTTGCGGACCTCCCACCTCCCCCCACCCGCCAAACGGTGCGCCTTGCATTCACGGCGAGATGCACTGTGCGGTGAGGCGGCTCCACCTTGTCGCAGGGGACGCCTCCGCCGACAGCAGCCGTGAAGCGGCCCTGGATGCTGGCGACACTGCTGCTGCTGCTAGCAAATACGATGTCAGCGCCGCGCAGGGTCCTGCTCGCCACTGGGCGTGCCGAATGTGCCGCGCTCTCACGCCGCGCTGGTGGAAATCCAGCCCGGTGGACCTGGCGATGGCGCGCGTCGTGCTGGTGTGCGCCGCCGCAGCCTGGCTGGCCGAACAGCCAGACTTCGTGCATTCCGACCTCCCGAACGCGCTGCCGCCCAAGGACGTTTTCCTCGGGCGTGCGGCTCCCCTGGCATGGCGGTGGCCCAGCTCCTTCACGTCGCTGGAGCTCCGCCTCCTGCAGCTGCTGCTGCTCCTTGCGCTTGCCGGCGTGATGACGCCCGTATCGCTGCTGGGCGCGGGGTCGCTGATGGCGCACTACCGCGCGGTGCAGAAGGTGCTCACGCTCGGGGACGGTCGCCACGCCGACTTGTTCGCCCCCGTGCTCCTCCTGCTCGCGGGCTCGCCCTGTGCGGACGTGCTGTCGGTCGACGCGTGCCTGCTAGGCCGCCTTTTCGCGGTGTATAAGTCCAAAAAGCAGGGCGGTGCCGGCGGAGGCTGGCGCGGCGCGCTCCGCCGCTGGGCGGCCGACACGCAGGCGGCGACTCGCGTGCGCAGCCGCGCCTACAGTGCGCCGCTGGTATTCTCGGCACTGTACATAGGCCTAATCTACCTGTCCTCCGGCCTGGCGAAGGCGCGATGGGGTCCCATCCCCGGCATCAGCTGGGCGACCTCCGGCTTCCTGCGCTCCAACATGGCGTCGGCATGGCTACGGCGCTGGGGCGAGCCGCGAGTGCCGTCCGCGTGGGCGGCAGTGACCGCGCCGATTCAGTCGCCATTCCGCACCTACCTGCTCCCTATCTTTCGCCTCGACCTGCTGCCCGGCTTTCTCGAGCTTGGCGCCGTCTACACCGTCATATGGGAGTGTGCGTACTGGTACCTCATGCTCTGCGGCCCCACAGCCCGCGCGGCCTGCCTGTTCTGCACGGTTGTCTTCCACGTCATGGCCGCCCTTGCCATGGCCATCGACTACTACCAGTTTGTGGCGGTCCAGCTCGCACTCTTCTTACCCTGGGGGAGGATCCTCGACGGCATCCTCCTGCGACGCTGCCTCGGCCCTGGTGTCGGCTCTGGCGAAGCCCTCCCGCGCACCGCCAAGCCAACGCCAAAGCCACCGACCTCGTCGGCTCCCGGCATCCGAGACCGCCCTCTGGTGTGGATCACCATCGCGCTGGGCTCGCTTCTGCTCCTGGGTCAGGGCCTTGACTTTTTCCCCTCCGTGCATCGCCTGCCTCGCAAAGCGCGCTGCTTCCCCTTCGAGCACGGCCCGTCCTTTGCCTCGCACGGAGAGGCCAGGCCGGCAGGTGATGGCAGCGACCAGCGGGTGTGGGTCGGGAAGCCCGCGGAGGCCATCTCGCGCCACATGGTGCTGCACCTGCCCGATAATTCCACGGCGAGGTACCCCGTGTGGCAGGCCATCTGCATCATCGGCGGCTACAAGGAAGCATGCGTCAAGCCCGGCGGGGAGGTCAGCTACTGGTGTTGCGTCGCAGAGGACAAGCACTACCGAGACCAGCTCATGCTCCAGTTCCTCTTCGACCCGCACCGCCTCATCGCGCCGCCAAGCGAGCGCCAATACGCAACCCTAGGGCGTCTCGCGCTACAGGAGCGCGCGCTGCTGCCAGCCAGCGCCGGCGGCAGAGCTATGGCGGTGTCGTTCGAGTCATCGGAACGAGTGCCGATGCGCATGGGCCAGTCCCCGGCTGACATCATGGCCAACGCGGAAATGACGTGCCGTGGGCCGGCTTATACACCGCTGGGGGTCGCCCCTGGTACCGCGCATGTCATGCGCTCCTGTAAGCCCCCCAGCGCTCCCTGACAAGGCATAGCAAGCCTCGCCACGCAGGCAGGGACCAAGCTCACAATCGCAGATTATGCATGTAATTGAAGAGAGGAGCTGAGAGAGGGGGATTGGGGGGGGGGTCTACACGCCACCGGACGCAGAGAAGGCAGAGTGCTAATTACCCACCGCTCATCGTGGGTAATTAGCTATCTGCGCGTGTACACAGCGTATCACCGGCTGTCAAAGCTGTGACTGCCGCAACGCATGCGTGCCTAGTCCGGCAAAGTATGGAATATGAAATATCTATCAAACTTGGTCAAATCACAAGCCACAGGGGAGGTGCATGCGCAGAGCTAGCCGTGGCGCATCTCTAGGCATTGACAGGACAGTGCCGCTAGGGTCGAGCCTGGGATCCCCACATCACAGAGCGGCAGCCGGGCCGAGTGCCTCAGGGCGCGGTCCCTCACATGTTGGCCAGCTTCTCAGCCTGCTGGCGCGTCAGCGTGACCGGGATCCACATCTCCTCCACGCGGTCCACGGGGCTGCCGTACATGGCGTAGTAAAATGTCTGCAGCGCCTGCTTGGGCGCACCCACCTGGGCCAGCGCAATCTGCAGCCGCTCGCGGAAGGTGCGGAAGGGCGTCTTGATGTCGGAGCGGTTGTTGAGCTGGTCGGGCTCGCCGTCGGACCGCAGGTGGAACACCGCCACGAAGCCCTCCTCGCTGGGGGTCCACTCGCCGAAATCAAAGTTCTTGTCGGTGGGCTCCGCGTAGGGGTCGTCCTGCGAAGGAATGGGCCAAGCAGGTCAGCATTGCTGGCACCCAAAATGCTCCCAGGGCGTGAGGGAAGAATGAAAGTGGAGCAGCCGCAGCACAAGGCCATCTTGGCTCTGCCCTCTCCACAGACAACCAGCCTGGGATCCCCGCAGGATGGGAAACTAACGGCGCCCACCTGCACCGCGGAGTGCAGGTAGCTATGCATGGTCCAGGAGCTCCGGAAGTTGCCAACCGTCAGGCGGGGCGGGGCGATGCGGCTTTCGCCCGGCTCCGTCTGCAGGTCCACCGAAAGGCCGACCACGATGGGCGTGGTGATGGGGAGCTGGCGCTCCATGAAATTATCCTGCTTCAGGTACTTGATCAGTTTCTGCAGGGGCGCACAGACAGGAAGAATTGAGGCTGTCAATAACCTCAAGAACATTATGGGGTTTACTGACAATGGTTTCAATCAAAAAAGGAACTACCTACTGATGCAGGGGGCCAGCCATGAGATTCCTGCCTGAGGAAGTGCAAGGAGTGCGAGGAATTCGGGATAGGATGGGCGGGCGGAAGAAGGGGGGGGGGGGGGGCTTTGGGGGCGTCGCACCAAGAAGGAATCCTTGTAGCCCTCCCCGTCGTTGCCTTTCCACCGGGCGGACGAATGCAGTGTCACCCAGCGCAGGGGATCATACTTGCGCAGCGAGGCCCCCAGCTGCGGCACCGGGATCTCGATCGCCACGGGCGGGCACTCCACCTTCGCGCAGGGCGGCAGCGGGTCGCCGGGGGCGAACAGGTCGTTCCCGCCCGCGGAGTGCCGCCGCCGAGACAGAGTTGCGGTCATCCCGGCCTCCGCGCGCCCCGCCACAGCCAGTACCGCCAGCAGCAGCCCGCACGCAGCCTGGCGCGCCATTGTCATACCGCCTGCAGCGTGTTTCTGGATGGCTGCTGCGAGTTGTCCCGCACTGGCGCCGCGTCAACTACAGAGCGTTCCTGCACGACCACCGCGACGCGACGAGTCGTCGGTTACATGTATTCGCGCTTGCAGACTAAATCATGCGCCGCTGCTAGCCGCCGTTTGGGCTGTGGAAAGTGACACATTATGTACTGCATCACTACCGTCAAGTGCAGCAAATATTCGCGTGATTCACGTATATTTCCAGAACAATATCCGTTACATAGACGTGATCAGAATGACAGAGGCGGTAAATCGTAGTAAGGATTATTATATGTGCTGTGCGCCGCGCGGCACGCGGCGGCAGCTCGTAACACTAACACATCTCGTCAGCCATCGCAACTCGTCAACTCGTCGTCAACTCGCGACAGCAACTCCAACTCATGCAAGTTGTCCGGCGCCTCCTACCTATACATCACGGAATAGCTGTTGCTAATGCTGCTACGGTCCTCGTACTCGTACTAGTCAACGACGGCCCGCTCATCGGCGCGGCGCCTGGCTGGCGACCGGTTCGATAAACTGCACCAAGTATGAGGGGGACCCGCCACGGGAGTCCTGCTACTGCCGATTACCTGCGTGCCGCAACGCAGCGTCCGCCTGTGTCGAGGTGGTGCGTGCCCAGGCTAGGGGAAGGCAAGTACGTCTGCTGTTTGGGCGCTACCGTACCGGATGATGGCGCGGGTGATGGTATGGTGATCCGGATTCACTAGGGTTTGCCGCCGCAATTCCTATGCCAACTACATTAATAAAGGCGGTTTATTTCCCGACATTTTTCCGACGTTCTTTCGACAGGGACGGGGTCCAAATATATGAATCTGCTTGGCATTTCTACGTAATGAAATGGCCTTACGAAGTTGCCTTACCTAATTTACCTTACCTTACCTCTAGTGTCCTTACTCGAAGTTATGATTTCACTGGCCCCGGCAGGGCTTTTCTATTTAACCCAAACATAAAACCTCTTTGTCGATACTAGGTGTATCTCGGGGGAGGGATTTTTATGGGACTCTAAGAAGCCGAGGTCAGCACAATAACTGTTCCACGTCGAAGCACAGGGCTGTGTTGATGGGAATCCCTCTGCTGCCACGTCAAAGCCCGACAATTAATATGGGGAATTGTATGTCATTTTATTATAGGGCAAGGGGAAGGGGCAAATAACCCCCCTACTGACCCCTTTTATGAAATGGATGAATGGCACATGTCATGATATACCGGTATCTCGACACATATGCTGAAACCGTCGCCCCAGAATGACACTGAATTTTGATGAGAAATGGCTGATATGGACGATAGACTTGAAGTCAAGACGGATCTGCCAATCACCCTCCGAATAGATAGGCCCATAACGATACGTACCCCTACTAGCTAACCCCATGTCATTGATACTTGTTTCAAAGACGGGATAGGCCATACAATTCCTTTACTAATACAATGTAAACCCACTCCGCAGCAGGAATATAAAAAAGCAGACAAAGTAAAATAAGTAAAAAGAATGTAAGCAATTGTAAACAGCTCTTGTAGGAGGGGAAGGCAATCCATGTATTTGGGAAGGCGCCGGGGGGGGGGGGGGGGGGGGGGATTCTACGTCCTTACAGAAATGAAAGGGGGCGACAAAAAAAATATTCAGCTTCAAGCTCCCGGCAACCACTACAGATCGTCATCATCGCCGCCGTTGTCCTCCTCGTCATCATCCTCATTTCCATCCCCATAATCATAGCCCTCACTGCCCTCCTGGTCCTCGTCCTCGTTATCATCTTCGTCATCCAGTATCTCTATTGCGCCGCCATCATCCGAGCTGGCATCCACAACAACCTCCTCCTCTTCCTCCTCCTCCTCCTCCCCCCCATCTTCCTCGTCTTCAATGAAGAGCCCCGCAGCTTCGTCTTCCTCCTCCTCCTCCTCCTCCGCATCACTACTATCATCATCGTCGTCTCTGTCCATTTCATTGACGGGCCACTCCACCTATGTTGTACATGCACAGTTACCGCACGGCAGTTGGGCGGGATAAGATGGCTCGCTAGAGCATGACCCTAGAATACTGTGCACTGGGATCAGTAGTCTAATGCTGCACAACGCCACATTAATACCTCAAAGCCTTGGTGCTCTGCGACGATAGAGATCTGTTCCCGACTGCAATGGACCTCTGCCTGCCGCATGTCCAGGCGCTTGAAGTTTGGCAGCGATGTCACGTACACCATCAGGTCGTCTACGAGAACCGCTTCCCGCTCGACATCTTCGTCCCAGACCAGGAGCTAGTCCGGGACAGCACGAGGGAAGATTTGTTTGCAAGCGGAGGCAGCCAAGGAATCAGTGTAAGGCCAGGACCTGCTTGGTCACCAGCACGTCAACAGTTTGAGATAGCCACCTTCTCTGTGCACTATGTGGTAGGGATACAGTGTCACATCGCCAACGCCAGCCGATGGTAGAAGGTCGGAAACGGGGTATGTGGAGAGGTGGGAGCGCACCTTGAGTTCTTCCACCTGGCGGAACCGATTAAGGTAGCAAATGCAGCCGTGGCCCTGGGAGCCGCGCGGGGACGCTTCCAGCCGCCGCAAATTCTGCTCCACCGCGGACTTCCATGCATGGCACACCACCCGCGCGGCGTGTGCATCGGCGCCACCGAGGCGCGAGGAGAACAGGTCCTCCTCCACCATTGACGGCAGGTTGGCCCAGCTGCTGCCGCCCACCACCCTACGATCGCTACCAGCCGCAGGTTCCTGATGTCCCTCGACGGCTTGCCCCGGTTCGGACGGCGCCTCTACGCAGAGCGGCACGAAAGAGAGCCATAGAGTAATCTCCGCTGCCCAGCGCATTTGGTAGCGGTGCGGAAACGGGCGGGGCATTGTGCGCGCGAGTAAAGGGCGGTGGCAGGGTTACCCAGCAGGACGCCGCGCCGCTGCGCCCACTCCCGCAGTGCCTCCGCCAGGAGGTTCTCAGGCCTCGCGCTGAACTTCGAAGAGAGGTGCGACAGTTGCTGCAGCGAGCCACGAAGCTCCTCGGGGGCCTCCATCGAGAAGACCCTGCCCTGGCTCGCCCAAGCGGAAAGGCGGCGTCCTTGCGCTGTGTCGCTGGCCGGGCGCCAAGCACACCGTTGGACTGCGTGGTAGTTGCGACTACTGAAGCGGGTCGGCGACTGACGAGCGAATTACGCCGGTGCGACGCTGGTGGGAGCAGATTTTAGCAATTCTGACCAGGACCAGGAGACGTGTTTAAGACGAAGCGTGGCGAGCGCACTACTTCGTGAGATTGGACAGCGGGGGGGGGGGGGGGGTTCTGATCCAGGGAGGCTGGTGTAGTTGATACGCGGCAATGATGTGTTGTTCATCATATCATCATCCTCGACGTTGCGCTGTCGTCGTCGTCGTCTGCGATAGCGACTATCACTATCGCCATACCATTGATTGTGCTGATGCTGCGCTGCGAGCGGAACGCTGTGATGAGTCGCTATGTAATCCTTACACGTACCTTGCACGGTATTACAACGCAAACATAATCCGGTGCAGGCACAGGAACATGATAAGGATTCTCACCAGTGTAAATGTGATAAATGATATACTGTACCTGAATATATACGTGTATGTCTTAAAAGGATAACTGATAATATAATCAATCGCGCGAGGCCGCGCCGCGCGCGCATTACTGTGCTAGAAGGTAGTACTTGTATGGCTGTACGGGTACCTGTACCTGTGTAAATCTAGTGTAGTTACGATCTGTTGTACATAGGCGGTAGGTCCGCGTACAAATATAAACTTTCAGAATCATGATTGCGCGGGCACTCATCACCACTGGTGTAGCGACCACTTCTCGCGTATAAGGATTAGATGATTATTATCGTTTTTTTTTTCATTGAGCTGGCGGCATGTCAGGCAACGCGCGCCCGCCGCTCAGCCTGCTTCTACCCGCCTTTCCACGACAGCTTCCTTCCTAGCGCGAGCTCCCGACCCCAACGCTCGCCAACCTGAACAACAGCATAGTCGCAGCGGGGCGAGCAAAGCTGCGAAGGGGCACCCGGGCCGGCGACGGAACTTCCGGCCTCGTGCAGCGGAGCAGTGCGTCACCGCGAGCGCCAGCGAAGCCGATCGCTTCCGCTCCGAGCCGAGTCCCGTAGTATACTCCGTGTTCCAAGCAGGTACTTATCGCAGCCGGGCGCATTAGAGGCCGGAATGACGCAACGCGCCAACCGTGGGGGGAAATTGGTACACGTGAGCTGACCCGTTTGGGCGGCATCGCTCGTGTGCTGTCGGTGGCGGTAGCCCACCAGGCAAGGGGTTGGGGGAAGAGGAGAAGGCAGAAGCGATGAATGCGGGGTGTGGCGGGGGGGGGGGGGGTTAGGGGGGCTTGGTATTTCAACATACCAGGTACCACCTTGCTGCCGCCGTCGCTGTCATACACTGCGTTGTGATTTGTTTCCTACACGATGTCATGGCATTCTGGATTAAGTGCTGCACCCCCTTCCCTCCTTCACCCACTCACCCTCAACACCGCCACTCTCTGAGGCATCAGCAGGCCCGGGAGCGGGAGACAGCCGTGGGCGAGCAAAATACTGGATTCCAAGGGGGATAACCTCGGCCGGAAGCAGACATAAAAACAGCTGGCGAGATGCCGTGCCGCAGGAGGAACTCTGTCCACTATGCACTTCAGGAGCGAGAAAGTGATGTGAGTGGGGGCGCGGTCGGCATGCTCACGGCTCTGCATGCGCCTGGCTGGTCAAGCCGAGGATTTTATTCTGCATTGATCCCCCCCGCCCCCCCCCCCCCCCCCCCCCTCCCCCCCAATCGATCCACCCACTCCTCCCCTTTGCCACCCCACCCACCCCACCCCACCCCACCTGCAGCCCATGGAGGCATTGTACGATCTGCGACGGCGGGAGCGCCTGAGCAATGCACTGGCACAGACCGGCAGCCTGCTGAATACGGGCGCCCAGGAGGCCAGCCCGCAGGTGCAGCGGTGGCAGAACTTCCGCTCCGACGCTCCCGTCCGCGGCGGGGGTGAAGTGATACAGCGGGACCTGCGCATGGTGACAGATCCGTTGAGCGTGGCTTCTGTGGGGGAGGTCACGGGTGTGCCCACACACCCGCCGCACCCTCCCGCCCTGCCACTGGGGAATTCTCACCTGACCCTCACACTTTCGGTGCCCAGCATCGGGCTGTACAGGCCTCCTGCGGGTGAGGGTCGTGACGAGAGGGGTGGGCAGTTTGCCATGCCTGAAAGGGGTGCGCTTACGGGTGCCGATGCGTCCATAACCACACTACAAATGAGAAGCTGCCCTACCCGTCAGACGTCAACTGTAGACGAACTATGGCGAAGGCTCCTATAGCGTGCACGCAAGCCCAGTTTGAGGCTCCTTAATAGCGTTTCGATAGGCGCGTCAACGCCTTTTAGCTTCTCATGGGTGCCTTTGCATGCGGGAGCGGCACGGAGCGGGACTGAGTGCCGCGAACGTCTGGCCGGCCCATCGCGCGGCACAGGGTTCAGAAACACCCCCAAGCCCGGGCCCGAGATGAAGCCTGTCATCCCGCCCTGGAACTATGAGAAAATGGTGAGGGCTCCCCCATCAGGATGCCGCATACGGGGGGGTGTGTCAAGAGCGGTGAGAAGGGGCGCTGAACGGGGCTGCGCGCAGGCCACCGCGTACGAGGAAAAGAAGCTCGTGGCCAAGCATGACATCCTCGCTGCCGCGCAGAAGGGTGTCAGCGTGGACGCTCTCCGGAACAGGCGGTGAGCAGCCGGGAGTCTGTCCCCGCGTAACAATCTGTTGCTATGTTATGATTTTCATTCTTATTTTCGTAATATACTGATAATGTGTTAGAACGGAAACAGATAATAGCATAATATTATGCTTTCAGTTTTTTGTTTAAAAGTTATGGACCCACGTTATGGACCCACGTTGACCCGATCCGGCTCTGCGCTGCACTGCACAACGCAGCAATCTGGACCAGGTGCCCAAGACGCCGGAGGTGCAGATCATGAAAGACCTGAAGGAGAAGATTGGGGAGCTGGACAAGAAACTGCGCAAGATTGAGGTGCGCCGCACTGCGCATTGAGGACTGCGCCACCCGCATGCCGGATGCCATCCAACGCCATCCGGCGCCTGCTCCCCACCCCCTCTCCCCCTTGGCTTCGTTTCGCCAATGCCATCACCCTGTGCCCTAACCTGCCCGCGCTTTGCACATCAAAAACCGCAGGGTCATGACAACCAGCGGCGGCATGTGCCCAGGTCGTCCGGCACAAAAGTACGCTCCGCGCACGCTGGCTCGGCAGTCAAGCGCAGCGCCCAGCCCGCGGGCGCTACCTCTGTGAGGTGTGTGCCCCCGTGGCGCCCCCCCTTTCCCCGAAATCCGGCCAGAATTCGATCCATATCCATATCACCTGGGCGCGCTGAAATGGCCCTGTGATTTACAGGCTATTTTTTGCATGTACCTTTGGTGTTGGAGGGGGGGGGGGTGATCGGGTTGGTAAGGCTAAACGGCGATTCTGATGGAAGTTTGACAATTCAAATTGAATAGAATGTAGATAGAAACAGAAACACCTAACAGAGATTCTGTTGCTAGTTTGGATTATTTTGAAAGAGACATCTCAGTCATACTGCTGCGAATCGATTCCGCAAAGCACTGAGTACATTGTTTGAGCTTGCATTGCCCGTGATGATTATGGATTGATTTATGTACAATGTTTACGTTAAATCATCATAAGGATTAGTAGATGATATAGTATCAAATTCTCGACTACCGATTATCTTACTGGTTACTCGGCAATCCTCGCGCTATAACTTGTACGCATTTTCGATACGTGCTGTTCCGGCGATGACGCGGAATGCGCTAGAAGGGCGGCAAAACACTGCGGCTCGTCGTCACCGCCCGGGAAATAGGATTGCCGTCAATGGTCTAGTATGCAATGAGTGTTGTCAATAGCTTGTCGGGCTGCGACGGTGTCCGTGGCTCGCACTGTGTGCCATCCCATTTTATCGCGACAACTTCCACTGACAAGCATTGCGCATACATCAACACACGCATGCAATGGCCCGTGGACCTCTACTACAGGGCCCGGCAATTATTTGTTGATTCAGTAAATACCCAATTTTGGGTATTGTCGGCAAGGGAGCTTGGAGTGGTGGTACAGCCACACGTGGGCCAAGCTCAGGTGATCTGAGCGCCGCCGTGAATGGCAGGGAATCGTACCCGCGATCTGCGGCGCCTCCCAAGGCAAAGGACGCCGGCCACTTCAACTTTGCGATGTCCAACTTCCACGAGCAGCAGCCGCGCGAGGAGGACGAGTTTTCAAAGGTTGTGGCCTCGGGATGCGGCCCCACCATTCCAAGCGCCCCGCGGGCCGAAGCGGACCTGCGGGCACGCCACCTCACCTGGGTGCTTGCCGGCGCGCAGGAGATGCATGCGCAGGTGCGCGCGCTGAATACGCGCATGCGGGAGCTGCTCGGCAACAGCGCAATCCGCTGCGCGAAGGAGCTCAAGTCCCTGTTCCGGGAGCTGCTGGATGAGGAGCTGGAATCCATCCGGAACTGTAGCAACATGCGACAAGTGCGGCGGAGCGGGGACCCCCCCCCCCCCCCCCCTGCAAACGGGTCTTGAGGGTTCGTAGGATTTACACGTCTTTAGGCTTAGACATTAGGGCTTTGTCCCCGAGTATTCGCGGCAGCAACTGTGTTGCTGTCGTGTTGCCTGATGAGTGTCACGGTCATGTTAGAGCATCAAGCGGCATACTTACACATGCCGGGGCACCCACAACAACCCAGGGCTTTCATGCGGTCTGTAGGGCAATTCACTGCAGTTCCGTTATGATCTGACCTCTGGCAGATAGGGGCGGATCGTTATCCGCGGCACTCCTATAGTACCGCGTCGGCACCAGTAGGCGGTACGTCCGCGGAGTATGCGCTCCGCGACAATGAGCCTGGCTCACTGCGGGTGACCATCCCTTTTACCGCGATGCTGAGCGCATGCCGCCGGCCGGGCCGGGCCGGGCCGGGCTGGGGGATGGCACTGCACATCTTCCGACGTCCGAGAACGACCCCAGAGGCTCAGCGAGATACGAGGCACATAAAATATGACCCACGAGGCTCTGCGCTTTTACTGTCACCGCTTGGTGCTACTGTATCCGGTAGTCGGGCTATCTGTGCCGCGACCGTGCAGCGAGCACATATGCGAGAAGTGCGGTTCCGCTCACAGCATCGGCGACTCGGCGTGGCGCTGGCTGCAGGACACCAAAGCCAGGCTGGCACGCTCCGTGCGGGCGATGGTGATGCGGCGCGTGGACCTGGAGATCGAGAAGCGGCGGCTGTTTGAGTGGCCCGAGGAGGGCGTGAGGAAGTATGCGACCGGCGTGATCAGGGCGGAGGAGGGGAAGCGGTGGGTGCCGCTGGTGCCCCCTTGTGCGGGTCCGCATGGCGGCGCCCTCTACTCCCGCCTGAACGCCCCGCGTCCGCCGCCCCGCCGCGCCGCGCCTCTGCTACTCCCGCATCCTCAATACACCGTACCATTTATTTGAATTAGCAGGTCTATTACTTTGAGTAGCTGTTTTGCAATATAGCTGCTGCTGAAACAATGACATTTTCGTTACATTGCCCGTAGACATTGTCGTGTTGACTTCTCATAAATTCCAGAACAACTGTGGTTTTCCCTATCACTGGCATTGGCGAGGGGGGGAGGGGGGCAGAACACATAACGTATGAAGTTTATATGTAATTATGGGGCTTGTCTTATATATATACGAGTATATCGCTGCGTGTTCAGCGAACACGAGTAGCAAAATTGTGCCCGTACTGCGCGGCAGCTGGCATCCCCCCCCCCCCCCCCCCCGCTTGTTGTACGCGTTCTGAAGTCGGTAGTATAGTATATAAATATAGCGCACTGACAGACCTGATAGCGACTTCATGCCGCTTTAATAGATACAACACAATTCATCATACCATTTCAAGGTACATGCTTTTCAGTACATGTCCGCTCGGTCGAACGGTGGTCTCTTCTTCAAGAGGTCCCGAGTTGAGTTCCCGGTTCTCACAATGAGGGCAATATCGGCCGGGTCCGTGTCCTGGGTTAACCTGGTTGGCGCATTAGTCCTTTGGGGCTCGAACGAGGTAAGCGTTCTAATGTGCCAGACCAACGACTGCAGTCGGCGCAAAAGGTCGTGCTCTGGGTCGGCCTCGGCCGATGACCCGAGGCGAACTTTACTGTTGCTTTTGCAAGGAGTACCTGTATAGCAGTCGGACCGCTGTCATCGTCTGTCCGCTCGGTATAGAGCGGAGGTATCTTGTACAATAAGAGGTTCGATTCCCTGTTCTTCCACTGGAGGCGCGCAGTATATCGGCCGGCCTTGTCCAGAGTCTGCCTAGTTGATGCAGTACCCCTTCGGGGTTTGAATGGGGCAATGACGGTCTAAAGGCTATGGCAAACCTACGACTGCGGTTGGCGCGGGAAGTGGTGGCGCGGCCTCGGCCGATGACCCGAGCCGAACTTACTTGTTTTCTTTTAGCAGTCCCGTGCATAACGTATTGGGGCGAGAAGGATGCAAATGTAACTCATTGAGCCGGCTTGAGTGATCACAGCGCGTGCCGGGTACGGTACCGTTTGCGACCATGCCGTGGTAGATGCGTGTGCGAGTGTGCGGTGTTAGCGCCCGGTACGCCTTTCCTCAAGCTGTAGGCTTCGCTGGCTGCGGCGGTGTATGACCCGCTGTGACGCTGGCGATCTAATATAACCAGGCGAATGGAGGAGCGCGTGTCCAAGATGAAGGCGGAGCGGGAGGCCAAGGTGCAGAAGGCGGCCTCCATCATGCCCTCGGTCATGCAGGCGTCCCGCAGGATGCTCAGGCGCTCGGACGCTAGCGATGATGACACAAGCGGCTCGCAACAGATGCTGCGAGGCCAAAAGGTGACTCCCGTCGCTCGCAGCACACACTGTGAATGCGCTGGGGCGCGTGTCGGTGATGAGGCATAGGGAGCGCCCCAGCCACCGCGTAGAGCAGAGCTGTGCCCCAACTATGACAGCACTGCCTGCGTGTGGTTGGTCCATCGTTGGCACCGGTGGAGAGTGATGTGACGCAACACTTGGCAGTGCCAAGCCGCCGCGCCATGCTGGCGCATGTGCCCGCTCTCTAAAAGTCTTATGCTTCTGTCCATATAATAAATATGAAGGAACTTGACAGTTGAATCAGCGATGCGTCGATTTTTCAGAAAATTTTAAAAGAACGGGTTCTATATCACTGGCCTACAGTTCCATGAAGTGCATTGCCAGCGCTTTGAAGTACCAGTTTTTTTTCCATTAATACCAGCAGCGAGTAGCGAGTACCAGTACCAGTCCTCTGAAGCGTGTGCGCATCACTCATCCATCCCGCCTTATGGGTTTTGCGGGCCGCTTTTAGGCGGCTTGCTGTGTTGATTTTCTAATTCTGGGGAACTGTCCTTTTTGTAATTCACACCAGCAGTACCAGCAGCGAGTAGCGAGTACCAGTAAGGATTACCAGCAGCGAGCGTTCGCATTGCCAGCGCTTAGAAGGAGTCGCTACTAGAGTTTTTTTTCCATTAACAACAGCGAGTAGCGAGTACCAGTACCAGTACCTCCCAGCCGTGAGATCGTAATCGGACGGCTGTGTAATTAAGGACCGTGGGCGGGTGGGTGGGCGTGTGGGTGGGTGGATTATAGTACTTAGTAGTACATGCCAGTAGATAAGCGCTTTAGTCATGCACCTATAGGCCCGATCCGCTGCACTATACGGGTACCCGTACGGCAATAAAGCTCACCGCCGAAAAATCGACGCTTCGCTGGATAGTAATGAAGACAATCCATATGCGTGTATGCAACCTCGTATATTGTCGCCATATCGGCGCGACCTCGTATATTGCTGCGCGCGGTTGTTTTTCCGAGCCGATGTACCCGTACGCGGTCGCAAAATGGGACATTATTTCCTGTGCTCGTTTCATTATTGGGTCTTTTTCTAAGGAGTGTATGAAACCCCGTCCCGCCTGTGCGTAGTTGCGATGAAATTTACAAGGTTGATGAGACTCGCGACACGTGCGCATCCAGCTAGCCCATCGTGTACCTGGGTACATTGTCATGGCCGTGTGTGATTGCCATGCGGCACTCATCATGGCTTGACAAAAACTTTAAGTGACGGCGGTTTTGTAACAGATGGGGGGGGGGGGGGGGGGGGGGGGGGGGGGGGTCTAACTACTACGGGGTGTTGGCCTGAATCCCACAGCTCTCGGCATATCGTCTCGGCAACCCGCCTAGTTGATGTTCAAATTACTGCCGATCAGCTACTGCTTGATTGGTTGCGGGGTTGTTGGCCCCCATTGACAATGCTTTATGCGCTCCTCCAATCAGGCGCGCAACATGAGGTCGCTTCGCGGGAGGGTGCACATGATGGGCCTGGACGTGCAGCCACGGGAGGCGCGCAAACCGCTGGAGGTGGCGCTGGACGGCCCGGCTGGCGCTGCATTGCGAGCTGCGCCGGGCGGGGACGCGGAAGATGAGGAGACACGCAAGGCGGCTGAGGTCACGGCGCAGGTGCTGACGTGTTCCCGGTGCTTTGTAAAATCTTGCCACCTGGAAGATGCGGTGCATGCTCGTTATGTGTCGTCGCTTTATTGAGGAGACACATAATATAGTATAAATGATATGTATTTATTGTATTATCATAGTATGTTATATCATATAATATGATTTCGTATGATATAATACCGTTTTTATAGATATGATAGTACATATGGATACGAGTAGGTATACCCGCATCACATACACTGTACCATTAGCTGGAGCTATTCGCATGTCGAAAAAATGAGGAATTGCTGTGACAGAGTCAGGATATGGGTGCCATTTCCGTGGTTTGAATTAGATTTCCAGAAGATAGATGTAGCTTTCCCTCTTTTGCTGCGATGGGGTCAAAAGCAATGCTATCAAATGTACGCCGAAACCACCAGGACCCGATATCTCATCACTTTTTCTATCACTTTTCCATCGTTGATTTGTGCCGTGCTGCTAGAGAAAGCAGCATGAGAATCTCAGCAGGCGCAAAGCCCCAATGAGGGGACCGTTCAGCGTGCGGCCCAGGCAGCCTGAGACAAGCGGTTGACTGGTGTCCCGGTATGGTGCTTTCCGCGTCCGCTGCACAGGTCACGAGTATGCTGTCCGGCGTTAGAGCCATCGACAGGGAGCTCCTCAAGCAGGTGACTACCCTGCAGCTGGCCGGCGAGCTCATGGGCCGGCCGTACTGCATCGCCCTGCAGAACGTGCTGAAGGTGGGCAACCAGCGCGGAACCCCCCCCCCCCCCCCCCCCCCCTCTCTCCCCCCGCCCCCTAACCCCCCCTAGGCCTCCCCCTTCATCTCTCCAATACCTCCGCCTTAGGTATTAAGGTGTATAACCTACACTTAGGACTGAGCTTGTGGCTACTTTATCAAATCATTGTTTGTTTTACAAATGCGCAGGCACCTTCATTTAAAATAAGTGATTGCCCTCAATTAAAGGATCCCCTACTTTGAGCTCAAGGCCATCTTAATAATTAAGGGCAATCCAATATTTAACATACGATTGTCCTTCTTTAAAAGGCGCCCTACACTTCACTAAATCAATGTCTATGGCTATCTGCGTCATTAAGAGCCCCCCCCCCCTAGCCAGATCTCACCTGTCCTACTCCTTGCTGCAAGACCCGCCCGCCCGCCTGCCCGCCCGCCTGCTCGCCCTTTGGTGGCCGTGTGTACCAAAGGGCGACCACCTAGAACAGTACCCAACATGCCCTTCCCTTCCCATGCATTCCGCACGTACCATGCTTATTCGTCCACCGTCTGCCAGGATGCAACTGAGCGCTGAGCGGCTATAACTACAATATAGAACGACAATTGACGCAGCGTACTGATATACGTCTCTGCATTCAAGGCGGTGCCGCACTCGCGCCTTTGCCGGCTTAAACCATTTGCTGTATTATGAGCTTTAGCTCTTCAACATAGCAGTAACCCCCCCCCCCCCCCCCCCCCTGGGCCCTGCAGAGAGATGAAAATGGATTTTCTGTCTGGTAATGTATTACATTAAATCGCGGAATGGCACGGAATTTCGCACATGAGGGAGCAGGAAAACATAGCATACCTTCTGCAGTTCGTAAACGCAATCAAATGTTACAGTATGCATTGTGACGGATGTAATAATCCACGCAATGCCCTGTGTATGCTGATTGGCAGACGGATCGAGCCCGGCTCAGCATCAATATTCCATTCGGCACGGGCAATATATAAGCACGCCCGCTGTTCTTGACCCTATACTGCCGTCCCCAGGTGTGCCCCCAGCTGCGTTCCTTGGACCTGCAGCGGAACGACCTCAGCGGGAGCAACTTTCACGGCATCATGGACGCCCTGTCATGCGCCGCCCCGCTGCCCCTGGAGTGCGCCCCGCTCCTCTAATAAACGTCTCCTTGCTATGCCGTTTAAGCAACTTTGCGGCTACGCCGTAGTAGTACTGTAGTATCCAAAATGGCTGAAATAAATGAAAAGGCCAACGGTCTGAGCTGTAGTTCCGTGCCAAGACAGCACTGTTCCGGTGAGCCACGCTTTGGGTGCGCTATATATTGCTGCTTAGGGGACTCTTTAGCTTTAGCAAAGGTGGAACGCTGTGGAATTGTATCAGAATAGAGGAGCCTGTGGTACACTTTATTCCGTTTTTCCTCCAACAAACAACGGCTAGGTGTTATTTCTTCACGAGTACGGGAGATTTATGTGAGTGCTTGTAAGTACAAGCGCAATGTCTGATACCAGCTAGTGGTGCTGGTAATTGAGTACTCGAAAAAGTTGCCGACGAAGCACCATAGTACGTAATAATATGAACGAGCCCTTGCATTCTGCCGACATTGGTCTTCCAAACATTGGAGTAACTACGTATGCTCATGTGCAGACAACTTCGGAGGTCGCCGTGTGGCAGTTAAGCGAGTCTATGCGTTTGCGTTACGACTCAATTAAATGTTACACTAGTAACCAATCCACAGGCACAGTGCGTGCCAAACCTTGACCATTAATATGCCACAAAACTGCCTATGACTGCTATTTTTAAAACCAGCAGATGAACGGCTTGTTACAATCACAGCGTGACGCGGCGCCACTGAATAACACGCTGAGCCCGCTGCGCTGTCCCCCGTCATTTCCTGCCAGGGTGCTCGACCTCAGCTCCAACTTCCTGGGCGCGGACGGAGGCGCAAGCGTCGCGCCCCTAGTCGCCTTCCTCGGCCGCCCCGCCGGCGGTGTGCGCGGCGCAGGGCTTGGCTGCCAGCTGCAGGTCCTGCGCCTGCGCTCGTGCATGCTCAGCGATAAGATGCTGAAGGGGCTTGCGGCAGTGCTGCCGGACGTCGGGGATCTGCAGGTAGGATGCCCACACGCAGCGTTGGCCCCACCACCGAGTCATTTGCCAAAAATATGCCCTGTACTTCGCGCACCCTCCTGCTGCACTTGGTAAAACTCCCGGCACCTCTGCCCGCCTGCTATCCGCACACCTGATGGAACGTAGTGTGGGATGGGGAGAGCGTAAACCCCGTCTTACCCTATGTCTGCATCCTTCGTGATATGGAATGTTAAATCACAGATGCCACATCGCATTTACAATAGAAAATGTGTTTTAGGCTGTACTGAAGCACTATAGACATTGCGAACTTATAGTACAGTATTTTCGGCTACTTCCGATGTGGGCTTCACTTATGGTCATGGATTGTACTTTAAATGTGCCCTACTCCGCGGACAATGGTTCGAAAAAAATCTTGCTCGAATATATCTACATAACCCGAGATTTGCAGTCGTAGATTGTGCAATGAATTTCGCGTATAGCCACCGCGCGTCCAGAAGTATTACTGCGACACGGCGAAATATTCCGGGCGATACTGAGCATTTTTTGTATCGCTCCCTGTTGCCGCCTGCACAAGCAGGAGCTGGACCTGAGCGAGAACCAGATATCGGACAGCGGCGCCAAAGTGCTGTCGCAAGCGTTCATGAAGGTGCGCACCAGCGACCTGCCTCACGATGGCTAAATGCTTAATACTGCTGTCGTCGATTCTGCATGTAGCCACCATTGAGTATACCCTGCCGGACCGGACATTCCGGCGAAGGTTCCGTCTCCCTGCTATTTTGGCATGTTCTCAGACTACTACGCAGACGAAATGCATCCATCCATGTGCTCGAGCCGTGCGTTTCCCTGGGAGATACACATAATAGCACACGAGTACTGTAATTTTATCGATCGTCGCAATGTCGACATTTTCTTGGACTGGCTGTCGTGATATTACTCGTTTATGGCGATAATGCGCCGGTACATTGTCGATTTAACTCGTTATTTGTCTGTCATCTTGGAGGGGTCTCCACACCTTGCTCATGCGTGATGATTCCGTATAGATTTTGTCCGTATCTTCGGGAAGCACGGGTGCGTTCATTGCAAAAATATCCACCGTTCAGAGTCGTGATCGTCCCAAGTCCGACCCAACCGTTGTGCATCCTCCATCGAGTCACCACCGGTCCCTCCAAAACACCATTGCCCAGCATCACATGGTCACTTATTCAGATAGCAGGTTGTGTCATAGGTGCGTGCATGCATATGCCCCATGTGTAGGGCCTCAATGAAATGGCTACGTTGATGGAGGCCGGCGCCCGGGCAGGTTCGATCCCGGTGGCCAAGGACAATCAGGAGGACCGATGGAGGTCTTCGTCAGAACCGCACGTAAAAAATGAATGAATATTGTGTGTATTATTTATACTACGAAAGTTCTATGGGTTTGAGAAGATGATGCAACAGATTAGTTTCAGTGGGCCGTGGCTTTGGAGTGGATGTTGGGTAGGCGGATGTTCTATGGTGGGGCGGATGAATGAATGTTCCATGTATTATTTATATCACGAATGTGCTATGGGGTTGAGTGTTCACAAGCCGTGATGAAAGCGGTTAGGTTCAGTAGGTCGTGGTTTCGGAGCGGATGTTGGGGCGGGTGCCAATCCGCCCGGCCAGGCGGACCACCAGTTTCCGAATAATAAATTATCAAAGTAATAAGTATGTTAGTTGTAAAAAATATGCGAAAGTTATCAGTCCCAGAGAGCTGTACTATCGCGCCTCCCTTTACTAAACACGCCCCTCCCGGCGCCGCCCCTCCTCCGTTCTCCTCTGTTCGGCATTGGCTCCCTTCCTCTCAATCCAAAAGGGCGCCAACAAGCGGCTCCGGCGGCTCAACCTCGCCCGCAACGACATCCGGCCTGCGGGCGTGCACTTCATCGCCGCCTTTCTCGAGAAGGACCGGAGCCTGCGCTGCCTCAACCTGTCGTGGAACCAGCAGATGGGGCAGGCGGGCCTGGAGATGCTCGTGCTGGGCATGAAGGCCAACCACCACCTTGGGGTGCGCGCCCCCCCGCTGTTCTGCGTCTTGGCCTCCCCGCGACCCGCCTCCTACGCACATGCATGTACCGCTGCTTTTCCTACACTACGAGTTCGTAGTGATATCGTAATAATTTACGATGAGCACCCGGAGATTTCGCTCCGCTCCAATGTACAATAATGATTAAATAATGATGACGGAGCGGTGCTCGTATCGGTACGTGTCATCGATGCTGAAATCACCGCAAATCATATTATCACTGTAGTGCGCGGCAGGTGCCGAGTGCCAATGGAAACCTCTGCTTAAACATTACCACTTTTGGGAACTGCTTTGTAGCCGTTTCGTGAAATCGAAGCAACATTTATGATACATTCGATGTACAGATTATATACAGCTTTGATAACCTTTGTTTATTTACTTTGCCGAGTATGCGAAAAGCAAATACTGTCCTATTGGGCATGTCTCGGACGATGAGATGCATAGTCGACCCCGTTGGAAAACTGCTCGCACATAAGTCTCTTGGGTGATGTATTGCAGGAGCTGCACCTGGAAGCCTGCGAGCTGACAGACGCTGCGGTGGAGGTGGTCGCCCTGCTCGCGGGGCTCAACACAACGCTGCAGGCAAGCCCCTCCGCCCCTTTTGCCCCCCCTTCCCCCCCCCTCCCCCCCCCCGCCCTTCCCACCCCCGCTCCCCCTCCCTAGCGAGAATGGTAGCGGACTGCTTATGGCCTGAGCCCCGTGGACGCACCTGCCTGCGGATTGTTTGCTGCAGGCGGTGTACCTGGGGAAGAACAACTTCACAGCGGACGGCAAGCGCCGCCTGCTGCGGTCCCTGGAAACCCACGCCGCGAGGAGCAACAAGGGGAACGCCGCCGCGCTGCGCAGTGGAGATACGCCCCTGACGCTGGCGGAGCTGCAGCACCGCGTGGCGGCCAACTCGGAGGTGTACATCAAGCGGGGAGGGCGCGCAAGCAGCGGCACGGGTAGCCGGCGCGGAGGCGGCCTTGCGCACATGCCGTCGCTCCTGCAGCGGGTGCAGGAGGAGGCAGAGGCGGTAGCGTCAAGGAAATAGTTTCCGCTGCTGTTAGTCGAGTGTATTATCAGGATGCGGGCGTAGATAGGGGGACCTGGGCAAGTGGGCATGTGGTGTGCAACTGAGCATCATGGATACGGAGGGAATATAATGTATTATTCATTAGGCATTTAAACATAATAAAAAGCTGCACCGGCGCTCTTCTCTGCGTGTCATCCGAGTCAGGTCACTTTGCAATGATACGAGCGCCAATCGCTGCAGGAACGGAGTGGCGCAACCCTTCTACAACCAGAGGGCGACCGTGCCGGCGTGGTTACAGACAGGCAGGTAGGGCATAAAAGCCTGAAGGTCCGATTTCTGCCATTAGACACATGTATACTAATAACATGTCTAAGTCTATACCGTAACCACGCTTTGGGTTTGTGGTATACGTTATCGTTTTCCCCCCCCCCCCCCCTCGCGAAGATAAAACTGTACTTATCTTGTAACGTATCAGAGCGCACAACGAATAGCACGCGGATATTTTTACTTGTTGCAGCAGAATATTTCATTTTTTTTAACTCACGGACATACCCAATTGAAGGTCACAGGGAATATTACTATATCTTACAGAAATGAATGATAGATGGATGACTTTTCAATTGAGCGTGCATGTATTAGCTCGTTCGATACGCTATGACAAAACAGTGACTTTCAGAAAGTTCGCCGGTGAGTGCAATAAAGAATGGGCATGACTGCTGTGGCATTCGCCTCAGTCAGCATCCGCACTCGAATAATCATGCATGCGCTGGCGCCGCCATCCTCTGCTTGATGCGCTGACGTAATGCGCCGCCCAAAGGCCCGCCCCTCGCTGCAACACGACAAGCCGAGGCAAAGCCAGCTCGTAGGAATACGCTCACAATCATCGCAGTATACAGATGCGATTTTGGTGTTAGAAATGAGCTGCAACGTGAAATAATTGGGCGTTGTTTGTGTTTTTTCGTGAGCTCTGCATGGGACCGTGTTCAGAATGTTGCTGGTATGGCGCCGCAGATGTCGTGATGAACGGCCAGACTGTGTTGCATTAGGGGCCGGGGGGGGGGGGGGGGGGGGGGGGCGCACAGCATAGCTCTTGCAGAGCGGCCACTGCACGGCGCTGCAGGGGCAAGATAGGGAAGTCAGTCAGGCAGTATTGCACGCAATGTCTTATTATACAATGTAACCAGGAATGATGGGCCATGTGGCAGAAAACACGATTTTGGGGGGATGGGGTGGAACTCCTACTGTACCATGTGATGGGACTACATCAGTGCCTGGAACCCATGGGGTCGCAGTAGGGTTGTGCTCTTCTTAGTAAGGCTCAATGTCGTCCTTTGAGACTGTCGTGCTTCGGCGCTTGGTGCCAAGCTATGCGGCCGGTCACCGGTGTTTGCCAGGTGGTGTCAGCATAGCCAAACATCTTGAGAGACTTTGGAATCGCACGGGCAGCATGTCAGGGCGCAGTTGGTTATGTGGGGGCTTGCCCTAATGCGTTTGTGATGCACCCATGAGGACAACATGCGGCGTGGCAAACGCTCAAATTGCGCCCATCCGCCGGCTGGCATCTCCATTCTCCAAGCCAGCCGAGCTGCCGGCTGGCTGCCGTAGCAGCGCTTTGGGTTCACAGTATATTATTGTTTTTGACTCCCTCGCAGAGAGAAAAGTTATATACTTGTCACGTGGAAATCTGAAGTATGGATTGGATACCATGCCGCAAATAGCAAACTGAGCCTCCGACTCGTCGCTGCATCAAAACAATTCATTGTGTAACTTTTCGTCCACAGCGTACGCACCGGGCAGATAGGCGTGCATTTCAAACCCACATCCGCGATACATTTATGTCCTGCTCGTGCATGCTAGGAAAATTCGTTTCTGTTCCATCGACTTCCATAACTATAGGCAGTGAGACGCTAAGTCCGAATACGTCGTTTACAGCATCATTCGCCTTTTCAATTTTCCATCTTGAGCCTTCCCGTTTGACATAGGGGCAGTTTGTGTTTTGTAGTGATTGCGGATACTTGGGCCTGTAGGCATGAAGAGTGGGCCTATACTATGCGGACTACGTACTACTACGTGACCCGCAAAGCCGGTATAATGTAACGGTATACAGTAGTCAATGGAGTAGACCCCTAACTCCTTGCAAAGCTGCTCCGTACAGACGTGATATATCCATGATTGTGCTTTTGCGTCCGACTCGTGTTGTGACCTGCATGCAGTGGGTACTCGGTATGTACACCTGTATTATCTAGTTGAATGCAGAGGACGCCGCCTGGAGCACACAGACGACGACTTGCGCTGGCGGCGGGATGCTGAGTTTTCGTGGTCTTCGGTGTTGAGGGGCGGCCGGTAGGACTTTCTATTTAAACACGCCCTAGGAGGACGACAAAGATCTCGTCGAACTCGATGGTATCCGCCCCGCTGTACTTGGCCTCCACTTCCCGGATGCCGGCCTCCAGTGCCTCGTCGCTGAAGTGCGCGGCGGAAATTATCGACATGAAGCGCGCGCGCAGCATGTCAACCCAGCGCGCCTTCCCCATGCGCATCGTGTAGTGCAGGTGCTTCACCTCCACCTGCACGCCCGCAAACAGATGGCGGGCGGATCGTCAGGAAGCGGCGATACACTGCGCAATTTGATTGGAATCGCGGGTCAAAAATGACATTCTACGACAACAAGTTGGGATATCTGTGTAGTTTTCGTGGTGTATTCTGACAGATTTCCAGATAAATGTAAACGCGGTTCCGTTACTCTCTTCGCGCGGGTCAAAAAAGCAAATTGTACGAATACAATCCGTAGTCCCATTTTTGGGACTGGTATTGGTGCTTAACAATCGTCCGGTAGTGCGTCACTACTGCGATTCGCGCGGTTAATATAATCGTAATAATTGGATAGGGATGTAATAATTCGAAATTCAACATTTAAGAGCGGACCCTAAGCATGCTGGTTGTATCTATTCGTGTCTCCGTCATGGCCTCGGAGGCGGTAGCTGATGCTGTGTGTTTGGCCTCGCTACCTGCTTGAACCCTGCAGCAAGCATCTCCCCCCGAAAGACGTCCTCGTGCTCCTGCCCCGCTTCAAACACGTCCAGCGCCGCCTCGAAGAAGGGGAATTGCGGGCGCGGCGGCCGGGTGAGCACCGCGAAGATGCCACCTGTTCGCATCTGCCGCGCGATGCCCGCGAAGAACGCCGGCCGGTCCTGGATGTGGTGCACCGTCTCCTTGAGCATCGCCTTGCTGTACCGCTCGTCCGGAAGCGCGCTGAAGCTCTCCGCGTCCAGGTGCATGCCCCGCAACCCCTTCTGCTTGGCTTGTTCCACCATGCCACCGGAGAAGTCCACTACGAGGGGGGTCTCTGGCGAGAGAGAGTAGAGCAACCGCCAACCAGAATCAGCGCCACGATGTACGGCCCGCATTCATGCCTCGTGAGAGAATTCATGCGCGTCAAGCCGACCAGCAGACCCGCGCACCTGTCAACCCTGCCTCCTGTGCTATCAGCGCCGTGTAGTTGCCGGTGCCCCCGCCAATATCCACCAGCGTGTCCTCCGGCTGCAGCTCAAGCTCCGTAACCACAAACTTCACAACCCAAGGGATGTACCCGTCGTCGAAGAACCACGCGTCCTGCGGATACATCGCAGTCCGAATTCAGAGATTAGGTAGTTGCATGTAGGGTCGGCAGCCGGCGTGGCGACGTACGGCGGTCGCCACATCGGTCAGGTGCGCGCACCTCGAAGTTCTCCGCAAGGCCATCGTAGTGCTCGTCCTCTCCAGGGGTCTCCTTGCTGGCCGCCATGCCGCAGTCCGTAGTGGTTCTAGTACCAGCGCCGTGTCGGCCGTATCACCTGCGCCGTGGCAGCCCTGGTAGTTCACGTCTGATGCCACGATGACGCTCTGCCAGTTGTAGCGGCACACAGCAGGACGCCGCGGTAGGGCAGAGTTGTGATTGAAGGCCTTCGCGCCGCCGCCAGTAGCACAGTCGTCTACCCTCAGGGCGAAACAAAAAGAACCATCGTCGGCGGGGCGCGCGGACGCGACGCGCATCGTCGTGGTAGTCTGGTAGTACAGGTGCAGGTTCCAGCGAGTACTGGCGGTCGCCATCGTCCATGCAGAGGACAATCGTCATTGGTACCACAGGCGTCAAAAGTAATGAACGGGTGGATTTTTATTCGTGCGCAGGCTACACGCTACATGTCGCCAATAAACCGATTGCTGCCCATTCATCCTCATCTTCCCTCAGCAAGCTGGACACTCATAAACCCATCTTCCCTCAAGCTAGCTAGTAATCGGACAATAAATGCGATGGCGTATGGTGGCCATATACGCATGTAAATCTAGCATTGGTGGAATACTACATCTTGCCAGATGCATGTAATGCGTTACATCGCATGTACGCGGTTTATATGTAGGGTTATCTAGGGTATTCATATACCCTGCCTTAACAACATGTGGGGTGATGTTGCGGCTATCTTGTGTCGCGAGCCCATCATGGCATGGCCGCGCTTGCTTGGCGCATGTGCTTCAAAAATCAGCGAAGCCCGCCCGCTATAATGTGCGCAGGAGAAACGGAAACTGCCGGTCAGCAATAAAATGTGCAACAATCGCAAATAAGCGTGCAGTACATAAGGTCATAGTGTGGCTGCAATCGGTGTGCGCATTACTTAGTCGCACCCGCACCAGCGCCCGCTACGACCGCACACCGTGGTCCGCGTGAGATGGGCCCGTCTCACTACAATGAAATATGCCGGCGGCGAATCGAACATACGCACGAAGAGCGTCGCAAAAACGCTTATCACTGACGCTTTATTTCTATGTTTTGTTGTATATTTCCGGTGCCGAACGGCTCGTTGTGCCGCGTGGGGCGCCGCTTTGAGTTGTTAAAAACCCGTTCTTTATTTTTGACTCATGTAAGGAGTATTAGCAGTCGCTTTGCTACATCATTTTGCTATGGTTATTACCAGGGTTGGGCTGCAGTCCACTTTTGAATGCTGCAGGCTGCAGTGCAGTGCAGTAGGCTGCAGTGCAGGCTGCAGTACTGCAGCCTGCAGTGCAGCCTGTAGTTAAGGCTGCAGTCACCGGGCTGCAGTACTGCAGGCTGCAGTGCAGGCTGCAGTAGCACTGCATTTGCTGATTTTAGGGAAGGGAAGGGCGGGACACTGAAGGGCAAAGGGGCTTCCATGGCGGATGCAGAGGGGCAGCAATCGTGGTGGAAGTTGTAATACATCATTAAATTGCCTACAGAGGGGAAAAGCCTATTGTGTTTACATTTGTGTGTGTCCAACGATGATGCTGTCCCCACGCATCATGCATAGTGAAACATGCGTAAGAAAGCATGATAGCATAAAAACCCTCTAATCCCCTGCCTCCTCATCCGTTGGCGCTGCCTCCTCATACTGCTCCAGCATGGACTCCACCGCTTCCCATTGAATGCGGCTGGCCTCCCCCTCGCCCTCGCCATCAAGGACTTGGCTGGCCAGCCAATCCTCCCCGCATGGCTTGAGTAGATCCGCCGCCACGGCGCTGAAAGCAGCCTCCCCGTAGTACGACGCCAGTAGCTCCTTGACCTTGGCATCCACATCCAGATTCTTCTGAATAAAGACGCAGGCACCCATGTTATCCATGTTCATTCTATTTCTTAAGTGCATGGTGACAAGGCGTGGGGCCCCTCGTGGGGCAGTGAACCGTGTAGGCCGCCCGCGTCGGCTTAGTGGCACAGCCAACAACACAGGACGTTCGACTTCCTACTCTCGTCGGGCGGTAGGCTAGTGTCATGCGGCACGAAAAAAGACCAGACGGCACGGTTGTTCTCGCGCTGGGTGCCGCCCCAGCAGCCGGCGGCGGCTTTGCTGAGGATAGACAGGGGGGGGGGGGGCACTGGGGTTCAGGCCTAAGAGTGGGTCATCTTCGCCGTTGTCGATGAGAATATCGTCGGCTTGCATCCCAAGTGGTGTCTGTGCCACTCGTGCTTACCTGTTGGCTGCAGTGCTGGCCGCTGCGGCGCCGGTGCTGTCCGCTGCCATCGCCTCGTCCGCCATCGCTGCTGCGCCTTGCTCCGCGGCAGACTGGTATCCCTCCATGTAATTGACGAAGAGTGACGAGAGGAGGATGAGCACGGTGAGCGTAAAGTGAGGATAGGTTCGGCTGGTGTGTGTGGTCTACTGGTATGTGCCCCGATGCGGCGACGTGTGATGGTACTGTACAAGCGAGTACGGTGCTATCCGCGGCGCTCGGACCGCCGGAACTGTCGCCATATGGCTTGTTATCATTGGCGGGCGCCATCCAAACGCTATCCAGTGATATTTGGGGCTGTTTGGGTTACTGCACTGCAGTCCCTTTTCGGGAAGTACTGCAGGCTGCAGTGCAGTAGGCTAACTGCAGGCTGCAGTTTCTGCAGTCTGCAGTGCACTCGATACTGCAGCCCAACCCTGGTTATTACCATGAGTAGTTGGGTTTTCTTTCGCTTGACGCGCATTGCCCGTAGTGTTCGCCTGCGACACCCCAATCCACGTGGCACGCATGCGACGCGGGCAGCTACACATCTTACCAAGCACGAGCATGGACCGTTGTACTACGGGCGTGCTACATCACCCAAACTAGACGTTGAATGATGTGATGACAACGCACGGTCAACGATCGTTGTGAGTCGACCATGCTCGAGGTAGTATTTTATAAGAATTGCTGGCGGGCTCTCCGGTATCCCCATCTCCCATCTTCGCTCCCGCCGCCCTACCATGTGGCGGCCCGCGTCGATGGTCTCGGGCTCATCATGTGCAAGATGCTTTGGCTTTCCCGCACGCTAGACCCGCGTGTGAAGACTTGCCGTCCCTCGACCGTTGGTAAAGTTTTCCTCAATACGAGTAGCCGGTTTCTGCCGGTCATGCTGACAGATGACTTTAAACCGCATTTTTTGGAACGCTGGCGGTAAGGCATCGCGCCTCTCTCTGTCTCTCGCCTCTCTCTGCGGTCTCTCTCCCGTCTCTCTCTCTCTCTCTCTCTCTCTCCCGTCTCTCTCTCTCTCTCTCTCTCTCTCTCTCTCTCTCTCTCTCTCTCTCTCTCTCTCGCGCGCGCTTGTGCCCACCATTTCGACCGCGACTGCCGCGCGAATTCGTGGGCGGTACTTGTGCCTTTCTTTGCATCCCCCCCCCCCCCCCCCAAACTACTCCCCCCCCCTAATACTTCCTTTATAGACCTTACTCAACCTTGGCGCGGCCGTGTGTGGCTTGACCAAGTATCCACACTCGTGCGACAGACAGACCCAAACCCTTGTCTCTGGTACCATTTCTAACTTTTGCTCAACGATTGATACCCTCCGTATCTCAACGGGTTCTCAACGGCCTTCTTATTTCGCGTGTACATACGTTACGCATGCGATGATCGGTACGCTGGCGATGGACTCGCTTGGCGACCCTCGCTTGAACTTAAATCTTAAATCTTGCAAATCCGTACGAGTACTGCAACTAACCCCTCCGTCCGTGGGTACGGGACAACGGCCGGTGACTTAACCCATGCTGCCGACTACTTCTCGCACATGCCGGTACCACCAGCACGAAGAGCTTTCTTATGTGGTTGATGAGATTGGCTTCGCTCGTGGCTCGTGGCTAGTCACTACGGGTTTACAACGGACCCGATTGAATGAACCCTCTGCCATCCTTCGACAACAACTACAATACTACAAACTCAAGCCCTTCTCCGAGTTGTGCCACAACCCCGAGAACATTAGCCCCATGGAGGCGCCGACGTCTACAATCGTTCGGTACGTGGCATGGATCCGGTGAGCGAGGTCACGTCGCCGCCAAGACGTCGCTAAGTTACTTCGACGCTACCCCATCTCCACAATCAACGTGCAAGCTTTGAGCTGCACTCCAGCATATACGTTATCTTTCAGCGACACGCTCTGATTGACGATTTGTCTTTATGTGCTTTGTACCTATCGTTGGGAATTGGGCCGTGTATGAATCCGCGTTTGCATCGACACAACATACGCATTGAAAATATACGCAGCATCGATTTTTACCTCCGACGGTAGCGGCGTGAGTAGCGTATGGGCACACATGCATTATTATGTTGTAGGTATACTCATATATTATCATAATCCATAGCGCAAGATATAATATGCATCATGCCCATCCACATGCAACATGGCGGAAATGGCGATGTAATTGTACGGTGCCCCCCCCCCCCCCCCCCCCACCCCGAGGTTCACCGCGACTTGTTGCTCCCGCCCCATATTCACCGCGAACTGACAAGCAGTATTCGCTCAATGAATTGCTGCATTATATTTTAGTCCGACTACAGCAGCCACTTGTGCGACAGTCTCGGGTGCCTCACGCAGGTCAAGCAGACAAGGCTGTCGTGAACACACAGAAGGCAGCAGAGAGAGAAACAATGGTTACAACGTTGTCACCACCCGCCGCTATTTATGCGTATGGCTAGCTCACAGCTAGCCACCACCAAGCGGCACGCGCACTGCTAAGCGCGTCACCGTGAAGAGTCGTGCCTCGAAGTGTCGAACAGGAGGTCGTCGCTTAGAGACCTCCGCACATGTAGTTGACACATCAGTTTATACACAAGTATACAACTGATGTTCCAGAGGCAGGCACATTATACTTGTGCCCGCTACGGGTACGCACATGCGTATAATCCCGTAACTACTACTGAACAGTGTACCGGTACCAGTAGGACTCGTCTCATGATTCATCATCCACCAGTACTCGTATTGTGGCGCGTGACACACGCGCGCACACATACGATACATCAGGTACTCGTACATGAATGATGCTACGATCATACAGTACCCGTACAGAGTATGCCATTATTGTCACACTACATCTCTCCCCCTTGACAACAGTGTGAAATAGCATTCCACAGGCAGTTTAATTTGCAGTCGGCACACGTGCCGGGTATTTATGCATATGCTCCACAAATTCAGGTGACTTTACAAAGTCCAACCATTTGGGAGTAGCCATAAAATCCTGCAATGCTATTGTCCTTTTAACATCAAACAAACGATGCCAAACAGGGGCAATAGACTCATCCGCAAAGTGAACAAGAAATTGCAACTGAGTACCACGTAAACCGGGCATGGAACCGATTTTAACGCTGGTAATCTTGTCAATCTCATACTCATCATCAGAGTCGTCACCGGTACCAACAACAAGAGGTACTTGCGGGCGCAACGGCGCAGTGGGACAGGGTCTCAAGTTATTAACATGAAATACTGGGTGCAACTTAACACCAGCAGGTAATTTCAGTCGATAACTATGACCGCCAATTTTCTCTACAATAGAAAATGGGCCAAGCTGCTTGTCCATCAGCTTTTTGCAAGGCTGACCTTTGACCTTAAGCAGACGGGTATCCACAGATACTCTATCTCCAACATTGAAGATAGGAGGATTGCGCTGTTGCCTAACACTAGGTCGAACAGTCAATTCATCTTTATGGACAGCCAACACTGACCGAACCAACTCGTGAATCTCCTTCATATCTTGGATACGTTGCTGAGCATCACGAGAGAATGCTATTGTTGGTCTCATACCAAACAATACATCCGGAGGCGTTTCAGGATTGAAACCATACATAACCTCAAATGGTGCATGCTCAATGCCAAGTGCTTTGTTGGAATTATACGCAAATTCCATCAATGGTAACTGGTCTACCCAGTTTGAACCATCGAAACAACAAAACGCACGAGCCAACTCAGTGACTATGGCATTAATGCGTTCGGTCAAACCATCTGTTTCAGGATGTTGGCCACTAGACATGTTCAATTTAGTGCCAAGTCTCCGCCACAGAGTTTGCCAGAATGCAGACAGGAACCGTGGATCTCTATCAGAGACGATC
>VCJN01000752.1:0-39190 GCA_006384855.1 Tetraselmis striata
GGTACTTGTACTTGTACCCGATTTATTACATATAGCATTGTATCATATCCATCTCATCCGTCGTCCAAAGCAGACATGCAGATAGGCGGTTACATCCAAGCCATGGCTCCCGGTCAGTCGGTCACCGTTGTTTTTCGACGTAAGATCAATAACATCATCACATGCATGGAGTCAGTTAGCTTGATCGGTGGAGGGATTTTGTAGCATCGAGACACGGGAGGGCGCGCAGTAAGATACTGCCATCCAACCTTACCTTGGCGCACTGACGCATCTCGTCATTTTATTACATGTCACGCTTTTATGTAGCAGTCTAGTTGCGCTATATATCCCGCGCAACCTACATTTAACTTGGTCTCCGGGTTGGAGAGCAATGAATTGTTTTGGAGCAACAACTCGGAATCTCCACACCGCTTCCCGCGGTAACCCGTACCGTAGTGCGAAAACTGCCCGAAGATGTTATATCCAAAATTCCGTTTTCCGCTCACTCAGCTGCACGCGTACGGGTGCGGCACAACGCCATGTACAGGCCAACCCACTCGTCACCCTGCCACATTCTCAGTCACAGCCAGCCCCCCCCCCCCCCCCCCCCCCCACCGCAAACCAACCGAAGCACCGCCCCCGCGGGGGCGCAATGGACCCAAAACGGGACTTTCGGCTGCCTGGCGCGGCTTCTCTGGCCTTAGAGGCCAAGTAGTTCGGCATCTCCGTGGCCACCCTCAAGACCCTGTACAGTGCGCGCACGCCCACCCACCCACATCCCTCAACTTCGCACCCATGCCGCTGCTTTACTCCGCCTAGGAAAAGTGTCTTTAACGGCTAGGAGACCTAGCCGCGTATATTTGGCAACTTTCTGCCTTGGTGGATTCTCTCCTAGTGTGTTTTACATTCCCTTAGTCCGGTTTTCGTGGATGGGTATTTTGTGGCAATGCGCGACTGGGAGGATGGCACCGGCGGGGCGTGGCACCCACCCGCAGCCAACCCGGCCGCGCAGCCAGGTCTAAACCCCGCTACCCGAACCACGACGGCACCAGGTTTCTGGACCTCTCCTTGGATGAAGACTAGGACGTGGGGGGTAGTGGGTCGGAGTGGGAGTACGAGGGGAGCGACGAGGAGGTCGATTTGGAGCTGTCCCCGACTACCGGGCGCGTCCTGACGCCCCCGGAGCGTCTCATCAAGCACGGCACCGTCGAGCGCGTGCCGCTTACTGTTTGCCATGCCTCGCCGAGGCGGAGGCCTTCAACATCACGGACGTCGATGGCGGGCAGCCCAGCGGCATGCTGTACAAGTGAGCGCCGCAACGTTGCCCGTGCGATGGCGGTGGAAGTGGTGGTTTGATAATTACAATTAACTAGAAATGCCTGTCGTACTCGCTACATGCCATTCTAACTTTTCTGTTGCCCTCCCCCGGCACCGCCCTTCAGGATACCGGCCGGCACGCTCTGCCGGCCGTGCAAGCAGAACGCCGGCAGCCACCGCGCTCTCCCACCCCAAGGCAGCCAGACGGTCGGAAGCCTTGGCGTGCCGATGGGCCGGGAGGCAAGTAAGGCGGTATTAGCAACACGGAGTCCCCCAGCATGCTTAGGGTTGCCGGCATGCTAAAAGATGCCCAGGCCCGCTTGAGAGAGAGCAGGGCAAGAGAGTGCGGTAGCTAGGGAAAGAAGATGCTCGCTGACAGGAAGGCGGCGGCCAGGCGCTAGCCGCGCGCTGTAATCTTTTCACTACATATCTCAACTTTGCATCGCAATTGTCATGAAAAAGCTATTACAATGTTTCTATGGGGAAAAGGGCTGCGGTGCTGCGGCTCCCGTGGCGCAGCCCGGTTGGTGCCCGGGAGGTGGGGGGGGGGGGGGGGGGGGGGGGGGGAGGGGGGGCCGCTCTACGTGGGCGTAGCGCGCTTCTTGCCATGTGGGCCACGCCTCGGTCGCTCTGGTGTGGGCAGCTCATGTTGGTGGCTTTCATGAATTTCCATGTGGCCAAGGACCCCCCCCTACGCTGAACTCTGGGTGCCCAGCAGCCGCCCCTCCGGTTAGGCCGTCTGTTGTGACCAAAGTGAGCCGTGTTCAGACCCGGTCGTGACAAATCAACTGGTTCTAGCGGGTTCGCCATTACTAGCTTATGTAATCAGGGATATGACACTGCATAACTGTGGCAGTACACGGTGGCAGCATCATTCTCACCTGCATCATTTACAAATGCATGCACGAATTTCTCTGCCACCTGCTTGACTTGCGGTGCGCGAGCCTCCTGCAAGTGCAGAGGTGGCAGCTGGGCGGTTCCAGGTGCGCGAGTTGGGTCCACGAGCTCCAGCAACAACTCCCAGAGCTGCTTGCAAATTTCCAAGGCGGTATGCACCTTCACATCATCGGAGGCGCTTACCGTTGGGTAAGTCATGCCCGCCGTGATGCGAAGGTTGATGTGCAGGAAGATTCATGTACCTTATGCTTGGCTTAGATGTGTAGCAGTGGGGGCTTGAGGTACCTTCAATGTGCATGTAGTTATAAAAAATCAGCAACATAGTATTACCAATCAGCATGAAACATATTAATACATATGCAAACGCTGCAAAACAATTCAAGATAACATACCTCTCCGCAGCATGCAGCCTTGCAAATTCCCTCAGTTCGTTCTTGATCTTCTTTGGGGTGACATCGCGGATCATCTTCTTGCAGCACGGGCACGTGTATGCCTTGTCCACGTTGCCCTTTACAAAATTGTGAGACGCGCATGCCGGCTAGCTCGCTCCTTGTCCTTTTTACCGCCCGGGCGGGCTGCTCGGCGCGCTGCAACCGCCTCGCCCTCACAGAGCTGCATCACCTCAGCCTGCATCTCAGCCAGTTGTTCCTCCACGCTCCAGCGTGCGAGCTGTTGCTCCTGTGTTGTTGATTGGGCGGCCGCCAGGTGCGACTCCAACGAGGCGACCGCGCCATTGCGCCCGGCGTGCGGGCGGGCAGCGTAGCGCCGCGTTCGAGGCCTCGTCCTTGCCTTGGCGGGTCGAGGCCGTCGACAACAATAGTTGGTGCCTTTGTTACTCGCGTTTTGCGGGCGACGGGCGGGCGGGCTGTTGCCTCATGCCGCGTCCGCGGGCGATTCGGTACCCCAGACAACACCATCGCGGTTCAAACCCTGTAACTAGGAGTGCCCCCCCCCCCCCCCCCCCCCCCTCCCCCCGCCCCCTCCCCCCCTCCCCGTCCCATGAACCTCTTGCCAGTCTCTTGGACCGACCGACGACCGACCTGGTGGCCGGCTCGTTGTGTGGGTGGGCCCTGTGGCAGCGATGGCATGGCACCGTCCACCGCCGGCGGCTGTGCCTGACGCCTTTGTATTGTCCGTAGTTTATTCGGAATCCGACTTACGGTACGGGTTACCGCGGGAAGCGGTGTGTCCGCGTGGTATTCGTGGTATATTCTGATATATGTCGAGATAAATATATTCTTCTGTCTTCGCAAGGGTGTGAAAAATGATAATCCAGCGAAGCGTCGATTTTTCGGCGGTGAGCTTTATTGCCGTACGGGTACCCGTATGGGCCTATAGGTGCATGACTAAAGCGCTTACCTACTGGAATGTACTACTAAGTACTATAATCCACCCACCCGCCCACCCGCCCACCCACCCACCCACCCGCCCGCCCACCCGCCCACCCGCCCGCCCACGGTCCTTAATTACACAGCCGTCCGATTACGATCTCACGGGTGGGAGGCTATGAGTACTGGTACTCGCTACTCGCTGCTAGTAATGGAAAAAAAAACTCTGGTACTTCAAAGCGCTAGCAATGCAAACGCTCGCTGCTGGTACTGGTACTCGCTACTCGCTGCTGGTACTGCTGGTACTGCTGATACTGGTGTGAATTACAAAAAAGGCAGTTCCCCATAATTAGAAAATCAACACAGCAAGCCGCCTAAAAGCGGCCCGCATCCCGCATAAGGCGGGATGGATGAGTAATGCGCACACGGTTCAGAGTCCGGGCCACGCAAGCACGTGTGTGTGTGGGTGATCCTCGGACGTGCTGTGCAGCTTCAGCAACGGGATGGCAGACGAATCTGCGCCGTCTGATGAGGCAGCGAGCGCGCTCTCGAGCGGCCACCAAGCTCAGGACCCCGAGGAAATCTCTTGCGAGCAATGCCTCCTGGTGAGCCCGGGTGATGCACCGAGTGCCCCGCGATGAGAGGGCACCCCGGTCCGCAGCCAAGCATTCGATATATATCACGCACTGTGCGGTGCACCCCCTTGCTCACCTCACCCACTGTGCCGAAGACCATGCCCGTGTACTCCGACATATCCAGGATGTCTCGAAGAGGACCCTTCTGTCCGGGCTCTGTGTTGTGCCACGCCGCGTCCCGCGCAGCCAACCCCCGTTGTATGTCGCCCAACAGGGAGCGCTCAAACCGATCCACAACTGTGGCCCGGGGCACTGAAGTGTACTTGACCCCGTACCGCATAGTCTTGAACTCCAGCAGCGTGGACTTCAAGCTCCGGGGATCATAGCTCCCGGTCACGACGTTGAACGCCGGAAGGGAGAGCTCTGCGTCCGGCACTAGGTCCTTGAGTTCATCCCTGGGTACGGTGTTGCCGAGAGGCACTGCCTGCTGGAACAAGTCATCCACCTCCCGCCGTACCGCGATACCTAGGTCGTGAACACAGTGATCGCGGAAGGCATCTGCGATAGCGTCGTGCTGTACACGCCAGTGAGCGTCTCCAGGCGCCGGGAGGTTCATGAGCGCGTCGCCGTATAGGTCAACAGTGACGGGGTTGTGCTCCATCGAGGGCAGAATGATATGGCACCCAACCACCGGGGCCAAGCACGGGCTAGGCAGAAAGAAGTACCCGGCAGCGACCTCCCATGCGACCTCTCATGCGGAGTCATGGCTGTCCGCGCGGTGGGAATGGCCACTGTCCACATGCCTGACGCCGCGTCGAGCTGGTTGAACAAGATCCGTTCCCTACATGTAGGTGGCAGGGAGAGCGCACACCTCATTTCGAAGCCGAGAGTTGTTGGCCTGGTCTAGAAATGCTGTCAGCTCCTTTTGCGAGCCCGACGCAGCCTCCACTTCCCGCTCCATCTGGCGTGCATCTGCGTCGCCGAGATGGCCAGCAGTAGCCGCTTGGAGGCGGCCCCACGCCTCGCGCATCTCCGCGGCGTAGCTGTCCGACCCATGAGCATCGTTGAGGAAGTGGTCATACTGGCGGGCGGAAGAATTTGCGTTGAAGCTGCCTCGGCCAAGTACGGACCCGAGCTGTGGGTCGAAGAAACCAGGGGTGGGGGTGTTGGTGCCGGAGTTCCTAGTGAGGAACCTTGGGAGGATGGCGTTCATGCAGCCGATGAAGGCGGCATCACGAACGGTAGCCATACGGCGGATGCCAGCTCCCTTCAATCGAGTGGGGAGGTGAAGCCTGCTGCGCGCCCTGGCCACTGCATCCTCGCTCAAGGTAGCCACCTCCGCTGCCATGGGGTCGGGGTCGTGCAAAAGCTCCGCCAAGAAATTGGTGACCACCGGATTGGTGTCGTTGCCGTACGTGGAGGGATCAAAAGAGACCCCTAGCACCCGTTCGACCGCCGCGAGGATGGTGGCATCCACCGCCTCCGCAAAGGCCTTCACCTCGGACGGAAGACAATTGCGGAGCCAATACCCCGCCTTGTGTTGCATGCAATGCTTGAGCATGGCCCATGCGTGGTGATGCAAGGCGTGGGTGTACCGACGGCTGGACTTGGCAGACAGAATCTTGCTCAGGCTAGCGTCCACCTCCTCGTAGCTCCTCGGCCTTGCCGCGCATGTACGCCTGCACATACTCTGGCGATCCGAGCGGCACGTTCAGGACCGCGATGCCGTGATGGCCATCTAGCTCTGGCCACTCGATGTCGGCCGGAGCCTCACGCCGCGCGGCCTCCATGTCAGCGCTGTACGCCTGCATCTTGTCGAAGCGCACCTCAAGCCCCACGGACGCCTTGATGGACGTGCGGAAGGCGTGAAGAGCCGGCCAAACGTGCTCCGGAAGGCCCACCAAAAATCCATCGTCGGCGTTGAGGCGCGCCGCCCCGTCATTGACCTCCAACGTGGTATCACAATGCTGCACCTCGGGGTGAATCGCGACGCAAAAGGAAGTCGTGGCCAAAGGTGCGCCCTGTTGCACGCCGTCCTCCGACCGCAGAGGGGCGGACCGGTCGTCCACGACCGGGTACGAATCCGTGGAGAGGGAGGCTAGGAGCGCAGGGATGACAGGGTGTAGTGGAGAGCAATCGATGTGGCGCTGGATGATGGTGCGGCGCCATGCCTCGTTGTAAGCGTTGCGAAGGTCTGTGTGGACGATGACGGCACGTGGGCCAAGCTTCTCGGCGATGAGCCGGACGCCGTGGATGAGCACAGAGTCGCCCGCGGGAATGCCAACGCCGAGCTGAGATGGAGCGAGCACCGACACGTATGCCTCCTTCATGTTGTCCACCACTGCCCGCTCTGCTGCGCGCCGCTCCGCCTCCCCGACTGCCACAGGCCGCACGTCCGGGGCCCTCCCCTCGCCTAGCTTCTTGACAGGTGCCACGAGCCTAGCAGAGGCGAAGAGCCGGTTGAACCACCCGGGCAGGCGACCTTGGAGGTACATGGAGGCAACCTCCGACAAGGCGCGGACCGCCGCATGCCCCGACGCCGGGGCGTATTCGCCCACCAAGCAGCGGAGATACTCGTTGCGCATGCCTGAGGGCCCCGCCGCCACGTGCTGCTTGAGTTGCTGGTACGGCACGCGCATGTCCACTGTCAGGGCGGCCTCGTCCACCGGAATGTCATACGCGGCGTCTGGGATCGGGTGGCTACGGGACGGGTGCTTGTCGCGCAGCTGGGCAAGGATAGCAGGATCGGACAAGTCGCCCATACCCTTAGAAGATAGTCGGCCCGCCGCTCGGGAGAGCTCTCCGTCCTCCACCAACGCCACAACGGTGTCCGCGGTGCCCACGAGCAGCGCCGCAAAGAGATCGGCGTCCGCTACTCGCTACTCGGATTCGCTACTCGCTGCTGGTAATAATGGAAAAAAAACTCTGGTACTTCAAAGCGCTGGCAATGCAATTGATGGAACTGTAGGCCAGTGATATAAAACCCGTTCTTTTAAAATTTTCTGAAAAATAGACGCATCGCTAATTCAACTGTCAAGCTACTTCATATGTTTTAAAATGATTGAATACAGCATCATTCCCGCATGCCGGGGTACTGTAAACGGCGCGCAACACCACCTTGCGGCATTTGTTGCACCATTGTTTCTAGAACGTACGAGCAGTTCAGGCTGCCTCCCCTGTCGCAGTGTGCACAGTGGGGATGGCGGGCTGCGAGCTCGCTCCGTGGACCCACCCAAGCCGCGTCCTCGCAGTGTTGCTGGGCACCCGCATCACCGTCAGGCCCAGCCCTAAAGAGCCGTCTTCCTCCTCTCCTTCGCGGTCTCCGTGCAGAGCAACTCTGACGCATGTGTCGGCCGTGTATCCGCCAGCACGTTCAGCAAACAGATCCAGCTGCTCCTGCAGGCTCATCCCTGCCTTTGTCTCCAGGAGCTGCAGCACGCGCACAAGCTCCCCTTGCGTCTCCACCGGGCAATTGGTCAGCAGCGGAATAAGAGCGCGAATCATGTCCGCCGGCTCCTGCGTGTCGACTCTTTCGGAGAGCTCGAAGAACTTGCCGAGAGCGGCAATGGCGTCATTGCTCACGGTGCGGTACAGCCAGAACGGACGGCACTGCGCCGTCCGCGCCAGGTGCCAGCGGCGCAGGTCCATGAAATAGTTCTCCTCGGAGTTGGGCGTCCGCGCAAAGCCGCGCACCGCCACTCGAAAGCGGGAGACGCGCATGGAGCGTGCGGAGCCTGTGCTGGTGGGGCCGGGGGCCGGCTCTGTCAGGATGCACACCTTGTTGCAGGTGCAAAACTCCTGCACTGTCCAGCCGCGCTGCGGAGCACCAAGACGGACCGGTCAGTCGGTTGAGTGCAAGAAGCCTATCATGATGGCCATTTCGCTCTTTTGATTGGGATTCTTGGGAGTCAAGGCAATCACGTTGTGCAGCACAAAGTCGGGATATCCGTGCAACGTACGTGTCGGAACAAGCAATCATAATATTGAAGAAATTACAATACAATATTATAATGAATTAGAATAGTTAGAACAATTAGAGTACAAAATTAAGAGTTAAAATAGATTAGAATAGTTGAAAAATTAGAATACAATATTGGAATACAATGTTAGAATAGAATTTGAAAACAATCAGAGTAATTAGAAACGCAAAGTGGTTTGTTGCAATAGTGAGTCGGAAGGGGCGCGCAGGGGGGGGGGGGGGGAGGGGCATTGTGGATTCCAAAACGGCAAAGGCACGTCGGCATAGCAGAGATGGGTCAGCCTCATGGTTCCACCTGATGATAACGGCCCCCCTCCGGCTCGCATGACCGCAGGACCAGCGTGCAGCCGCTAGACGCATAGACGGCCATCATCCTGCTGAGCAGCGTCTCCTGCACGTAGCCTCGTTGCTGAGGGACGCTGATTCTGTCGATCCACACATCTGCGGGGCGTTGAGGGCGCATTCAGGGGGGGGCAGGCCGGGCAGAGTGCGGACTGACGTGCGGATAGCCACAAGCACATGGCATAGCATGCGAATCAGGCGAAGGGGCTCCCACATTTGCAGGTGGACTGGCACAGCGAGTCGACGAGCGTCTGCAGTTGCCACACCGACATGTTTATCGAGACGCCCTGAGCGATGTCCTCCTGCTGCTCCTGCCAGCGGTAGCTGATCGACATAGTCTCCTGCATCCGTAGCAGCGACGCCTGGTACGTGCGCAGGCGGTGCGGGTATGGCCGCGAGTAGCGCATTGCGTGGGACACCGCCTTGAAGAGGTCATTCGCGTCCACCACAAGGCCGAACGCTGGTTCCGTGCGCGCCAGCTTGTCAAAGCCTACAACCTCGTCTCGGATGAGCAGGAAGAAAACAACAGATGCCAGCCGGATGACCCACACGCCGGCCATCATCGCCGGCAAGGAGGCGTACACCTCGAAGTTCTCGCGAGTCGTGAAAAGGCAGGTCACCACTACGAGCATGGTCTGCTGCTGGAAGCGGATGCCGGCATGGGGTGACCGGATCATGCCATGCAGAAACTGCCGGAGGCGGCACGACCAGCCGCGCGTGTCGGGCTCGGGGACCGTCGCCTCGTTCAGCGGGTGGTGTTGCCACAGCAGGAGCAGCGCTTGGTACGTGACGGCGGCGAGGTTGCAGAAGAATACCGCATGCTGGGCGTTTGGCATTTGGTACGGGTCGACCAACGCATAGCTCAGGACGATTACCATGCCCAGGGTGACAGGGAAGATGAGATGGAGGTGCAGGTGCTTCAGCCTTCGCAGTCGCCAGTCCCCCGTCTGCCGGATGGCCTCCATGGTCACCGGGCTCCAGATGAGCCGTGGCACCAGGACCAGCGTGACCATGCTGTACAGCAGCATGCCGAGGTTGAAAATCAACAGGATGTCGTCGCAGTGCCATGTCACCTGGCACAAGTTTATCCCCGGCGGGCAAACCTCCTGGCCCGGGTTGGCAGCTGTCAGGGGCTTGCCGGCTGCGAGGGCGTAGATGTGCCCGCCGGCCATGAGGACCACCGACGAGACGAGAAAGGGGGCAACTGACAGCCGCGCGCTTCGGATGGTCTGCGAGAAATGCCTGTAAATGTCGCGCGAAGCGGCGGCGGTCCAGTGCGAGGCCGGCAGTGCGCTCTGCCCCGGGTCGCGGCATGTACTAGCTCGCTGCGCCTCACGGTCGACCTCCTGTTCCTCAGACTGAAAGGATGGCACAGCACCATGTTCTCAGTGACAGGCTCAGCAAACATGACTGGCGCAGAGGCGATATCATAACTTCAGTTCTTACCCCCCCCTCGCCCTTCATAAACACCTATTTGGGTATGAAACATCCTCTATCACTTTTGATAAACCATTCGCAGAGAATTTGGGACCTACTGGAGTTACCAAGACGATGGCTCAATCTCCACGACACTGCAATATCAACAAAAACACTACGTGGTGAAAGTCGATGTTGAGTCGCCGTGCATGACGGCAAAGCGTAAGCAACTTCAACCTTAGCGTATTAGAACCAATAATAATAAGCAAAGTCCTCAGGGAGTATATTAATTCTAGATATACGCATGAGGAAAGTTGTATTTGCATATGAAGGGCTTAGCAGTTAACCCAGCTCAGATGCCGAGGTGCTTTCAATCCACCTACAGCTCCATGTAAGCTCTCTCTCTCTCTTTCTCTCTCTCTCTCTCTGTAAATGCAGATGCAAAGCAAGTATTTACTATTATGTATGTGTATGTGGACACCTGCATATGAATATATGCATACACGTCTGTATGTGTACAAGTGCATACGCACACAATCATATTCTAGATGTAACAACCAATGGAAGGGAAAGTGTACTCGTCGGGGAACTCACGCCCGATGGGCGACTCAAGGACGCACCGTGGCTGGTTTGTCGACAGCGGACGGGTCAAACGCGCTCTGTCCCTCACGCAGCATTCGACTCGCCTCGACACTCTTCGACAAGTAGAAGTACAGCAGCACGACGAAGCAGCCGACAAAGTTCAGGTTCTCGACCATGCGCAACGTGCTGGTGACCGGCGAGTCGCAGTTGTACGCGTCCACGGCCGAGACGACGGGGCAAGGGCTGGCAAAGAGCGCTAAGCACCACGCCAGGGCAGTCATTCCCACGGCCCATACCGCGGTGCACACAAGCAGCCGGCGCGGGTAGGTGCCATGCGTGAGCAGGGCTCCCCGCGTGTCTATCTCTGGGTGAGCCAGCCAAGTAAGGTCGACCTGCGCCGCGGCCCAAACAGCGTAGTGAGTGACATTCTGCCGCCGAGCAAGGCAGGTATCCCATAGTATCCCGGCCCAGCAGGGATACAAACGAGCCGGTATAAACTCAGGCGGTGTATGGACCACTCGTAAGAAAGAACTGCTACTCGCACCGGTATATGGGCATAAAGCAAGTAACATCAAACCCACCCCAAAAGCAGTACTACGATCAGGACAAGCCGCTTATTTTAAATAAAAGCGACCCACATCGTCCCGCGCACAAGGACTACTCGCGCGTACCTGTACTCGTGTGGATTACAAAAGGCCAGTAACAAATATCCCCTCGCACTCATGCTCGTACTCATATGGGGTATCGTCGCGCGACTGCTGATGCTGCATCGGCGCCACGCCCGGCCGGTCATGCACGATTTAAAAGCCGCTAGACGAGCCCTGCTCCAGGACCATATTCGGTGCACGTGACCGAACCATATGTCCTCTGTTCAGCCTTGCCGGACTCAGGTGCCCCTGTCGACGGCGGCGGCCCGCACTTCGGGGGCTTCTACATACACCGCCTTAATGTGGTCGTCCGCCTATTTCGTAAGGCGCTCGCCGTAGAATCCCTGAGGTGGGCGCATCGGCACAGTTGCAGAGGTCCGAGGCTCGCTTCGTGCGACGGTGGGGTTAAGGACTCCCCGCTCCCCTCGCAGCTTGCGGGGGAGGGTACGAGCCTGACGCCCGTCCCCGGACAGCGCCGACGATCCTAGCCTGATGTCAGAACTATATAGTGATGTGAATATATGGACTTCAAATATGACTCACCGTCGTCGAAGATGAGTGGCTCGACACCCCGGATGACCCCTATGGCATGCCGCCTTAGGTCCTTGGCCCTGAAGGCATGGACGCACTCCGAGAGAATATGGAGAGGCTAAGCCCGGACACAGTCCGCGCCATAGGGGTGCCGCCTGTGCCGGACGACCCCTGCCCGGGAGTGGCCTTTCAGCGGGAACACTGTGACCTCCTCCTCGTTGAGATTAGGTGATTAACAGCGTGCTACCACCGTAAGATGTATATTCATCTGTTGGCGACCGGGGTGAAGCGCGTACTTGTACCGCGTTGCCGCTGCTTCTGTAGTTCGACCCAGAAACCAGATCTCCCGACGCCGAAACTCTGGCAGCTTGCGAGCCGTCGCCAGTGCTACCGTAGAACGAGCTCCCGCTGACCGTAATACCTCTCATGAAAGGAAGGTCGCCCGCACTTTGGTCCCAGCCGCCGCAGTCCGCCCCTCGGAACGCAGCATGGTTTGCCACGGAGTCCGGCAGCGCTTCCTCAGATGTGTCAGCCGCAGTAGGTGACAAAATCCGCATATCGGCAGCCAGCGCGGCAAATAGCGAGCTTCACTCAACCTTCAGCAACCACGATAGAGCTTTGACGTGTAGAGCCTTCTGCTTCTGCTTTACTGCTGATGTCGCCTTGCATGTCGCCAGCACTGGGCAACCAGCAGGATCGTTCTCTGCGTCGCCTGTGTCGGGGGGTACTGTATTGTAAATATATTGTCTCCAGCTACCCGTACTACGACCCCGCGTGCTCTGACGACCGTACGTACGGTAGGCAGTACGCTAGCCGTACGTCTAGTGCCTCGGGGACTTTTGTATGTGAGGATAAATCCAACATGGTTTTGTTGTATCGTCATTCCGGGACCGGTACGGTAATTAGGGAAATTTCTGTTAAAGGTAGGTACGCGACTGTACCGGTACCGATAAGAGCGCGCTGCGGGCGGGACCTACAGAGCGCACCCGCCCACCACATCAGCCAGCTCAAGTGGCAGGATATAAGCTCATACACCATCCCGCGGCCAGAGGCCCGGGTCAACTACGGGGAGGGGGGTCTACGGGCGGTAGCCGGGGCGGAGGACTTGGGGTGTGCCGCCCTAGCCGGCGCGGGCGTGCTTCAGGCGGCGGATGGCGGTCTCGTCGCAGTGGAGATGGTGCTCCCAGCAGTCCCGGCTGTGCAACGAGCTGGGCATGCATAAGGTGATGTTGCACTGCACACAGTAGCACGAGCTCCATTGATCCTCGCCCTCGTCACGGTAGCAACGGCAGCACCTTGAATGCTTGCTGCGGCTGTTCGCGTATCGCCCGTGGTTGCCAGGGGCGTGCTGGCCGTCGGTGAAGCCAGGTAGCGCTTGGGCGCGATGGCGAGGCGGTGGCCGGCGGGACGGGATGGCGCCAGGTCTCCCTCCAGCCCTGGCTGGCTGCCTTGCGACTCGGCAGACATGTCAAGGTTGTCGGCAGGCAGGGGCTCGGTGGCTGGGATAGAGGCTGGGGAAGAGTTCGCAAGGATGGACGGGATCTCTGTGTGGGTGCGGGTGTCGGGAACGACATTGCCTGTAACGCGACTGCCACCCAGCGCACTCGCACTCGCATCAGTAGCAGCGGCAGGGCGGGGCGGCACGAAAGGGCCGACGGCAGTCACTTGACCTCGTGGCGCAGAGGCAGCCGAAGGAGGGGTGCGACCATCAGTAGCTTGCTCGCGGCGGAGTGTCTGGTCGGGCTCTTGGACATCGGCCGGGGCATGGTCCCAGCGGACCCTCCATTTGCCATCACCGACGGACTCGGTAACGTTGCCGAACGGCTGAGCATGCTAGCACCGACGCTGGTCGCCACTCAGGGGTTAAAATGTGGCCTCGGCAGGCTGATACACGAGCGCCTTTGGTGACGGAGGTCCTCATAGCGTCGTGTGGGTGGCTGAACAGGTGGGTGAGCGAGTTTGAATATTTTTAAAAGTTTGAAAACGGGAAAACGGTGTTGACCACTTTTGGCGGCCGGTATGCTTTATGTATCCCGGGGGATATTAAGACAGGCCCTTTAGGCCCCCCGTAGGCCAGTTGAAATGCTCTAACTATGTTTGGCATGATCCCATTTGGGCCTCTCAAGTTTGTGTGATATGTACAACAAATGTTGGATATATCTAACAAATATCCCCGAGGCAGCGCGCGCGCGTCGCAGCAAAGTGACCAGAAGTAGCGGCTACCTGTACCTGCAATCCTGCATCAGTAGGTAGTGGATTTGTTCCTACCACTTTTTGCAACTCGCACCAGTACGGTACTAAAAACTCAGCCCAGTACGAGTTCTGATCTAGACTAGTTTATGGGGTTTCCATCCTTGACCTAACCGCTTTTCAGCTACAAGTGCTGCGCAGTGGTACGGGAACTAGTAACTGTTGTTGCGCCCTTGTTGGGTGCAGCACGAGTAGACATAAAAGCAGCCAGAACAGCTGAGCCTGCCATCTTCCAGTTTTTCGCTGCGTTCCACGCAGCGATGTAAAAACTGTCTCGTAACCCGTTGCGAGCAAGGTCACCCCAGGTTGTTCAAGACCACACCCGGCTCGCCATCCGAGTGTGATATTCTCGTCCGTACGTCCGTGCGTTACTATGTCAGATGGAGAAGAACCCGTCGTTGAGCCGACGCTCACGTCGTTGCAAGCAGATGTGCGTGCATTGGCTACAGCTGTGGCACAATTGACGGCTCGTGATCGCGCTGTTGATGGAGAAGGGGCACATGGCTCCGGCTCAGGGCAGCGCTTCGCGGGACAGCCGACAGGCAGCGGGGGAGCCGCAGAGCGCCCCGACTTGCTAGAGCTAGCCCAGAGCGGCCGTGTCGGAGCAAAATCCGTGAGTGCCGAGGATGATTACCTCGCGGTGCCAGAGCTACTGCAGAGAGCAGAGTCTGGTTACGAGGCCGTTCGACCGGTCAGCCGAGTGCCTGGACTTTTCCCGTTGAGCACCGACCTAACGAACGAGTACCTCAAGCATGATGACCGGCGTCTGCCGGCCCAGGAGGAGTACTTGTGGATGTCGTGTTTCGGGGCTCACATGGCCGCCCTTTTCGTGGCGCTCGACGAGCTGCTACCTTACGTCCCCGCCACTAACCAGGACTTCACCCCCTACCTCGCGAGAGCTCGGAATCACGCCGAGGCCATCGACAAGGCGTTTCGTTTTCGTCTAGCCTTCCTGCGAAGGCTGAATGAGATCAAGCGTGTGCACGGTGACCAAGGTGTTCTGGATGTGCTGCGAGCTCAGCATTTTCAGCCTGCTGCGGAGCATCTGGGTTCTGCGATTTTTGGGGACCTGATGAGGGACTACGAGCGTCGTGTCTTCGAGGCGACCGTTGCCAGCAGCGCCAAGGCGACCGCTACTTCTCGAGTAGCGGCTGCAGCTGCAGGTCGCGGTCGTGGGCGAGGACGTGGCGGCGGACGTGGACGCGGCCGCGAAGGTGAGCACGAATGATGGCGTGGGGCGCCGCTCGTCGGAGCTGCAGGAGCCTTGCGAGGCCACCTTTCGGTGACCGCCGCAAAACGCACCCTTGCAGCTCAACGGCGGGATGAGCGCCCTGTGTCAGGACCTGACCCCCCCCCCCACCTTACAGACTTCATTTAGACCTTCCTCGGTGCGGCGCTTCTTACAGCTACAGCCGAGTGCGGCTCAACCATCCGCACACCTGCACATGGCGGCTCAACCATCCGCCTTTCTTACAACCCCATCTCTGCGTTCGTCGGTTGTTACACTACGTGTTACAACCGGTTCGCAACGACCAAGTTTCGCGCGTGTACGTTACGCACGGGACAGGCGCTACGAGCGCGACGGGCGCGCGGGGCGGCCCTCTTACCTGAACCTAGCCCCGCAAACCCGTACTGAAGCTGCTGCAAACCCGTCCAGCAACTACCGGCCAACCGCCGGGAACCTAACCGCTGCTGCCGAGTACTTTGCGAACAGTAGCCGTGCCAGTGGAACTCTGTCAGTAAAACGACGCACTTACGTAATCGACGAACCCGCAGCTATCGCTCCCTGGGCTGCGTCACTGCGATCTCGGCTGCAGGACGCGTTCGGCTCAGACGAGCTAGGCCAGCGGACGCTGGACCTGCTCTCCAGCTCCCTCAGCGCGCAGACCCTCAAGAGCTACGCCGGCAGACTGTCTCAGTTCGCTGAGTTCTGCCACGACTCCGAGAACATCAGCCCGCTGGAGGCGACTACTGCTACTGTTGTTCGGTACGTTGCCTGGATCGGGGAGCGAGGTCACATCGCAGCTAAGTCGCTGCAGCCCTACCTGTCTGCCATCAACACCTTCTTCGAGCTGCACAACCTCGTCCCGATCGCCAAGGACAGCCTACACCTCACTTCGGCAAGGCGTGGGTTAATGTTGCGGCAGCGCCGGCTGGACGCTGCCCCTTTGCGTGTCCCTCTGCCTGCGGATGTAGCTTACCGCTTCGTCTCAAAGGCCGAGCTAATTGTGTATGCTCCTTACCCAGAGTCCCACCTCGACTACCGAGCCCTCTTGGCTTCGGTTGTCAACTTCCTGTTCTTTGCCAGGGGCCTTACTGGCGTCTCCTGTCGAGCGCAAGATGTGCATGTCGACACCTACAACATCACCTTGCAAGTCTACCGCGAGAAGGGTCGCGCTGGCCGTCGGGGACCCGACGACCTGCGCGTACTTCTCCTTCCGGTGTCCGAGCACCCTCGAGTGGCACGACTCTTACGCTACTTCATCGACAACGTCCAATCTGTCCCCCTGGTTACTGTTGGCTTGGCTGCCTCCAACTTCTGGGCTGTAAATGTGGCTGAGCAGTCAAAACCTTGGACTGCGGCTACGATGTCAGACTGGTTGTCTACAGCGGTCAACCTAGTCAACGCAGCCCCTCCTGCTGGCACTTCCTGGACTTCACACAGTCTACGCAAGGGCGCAGCCTCTGCAGCAAACGCCATCGGAGCGCCACTGTCCCACATCCGCTACCAAGGCGGTTGGGCCACTAACTCCGATGTCGTTCTGGACTACATCGACCCCAACGTTCTTCCTTCCCCTGGCGCGTGGTTCTTCTTTGGACACATCGCCCCCCTCTGCCACTTCCAAGTCCAACAGGACTCCGCAGCGGTGGCCTTCCCAGTGCCTCCTTCATGACTTGGCGCTACCCCTTCTCCGTCAATCCACCGCTCTCTACGTTCGCTCAAGACTGGCAAAACCAGACTCAACTTTGAAATGATCTAAACTAGTTTATGGGGTTTCCATCCTTGACCTAACCGCTTTTCAGCTACAAGTGCTGCGCAGTGGTACGGGAACTAGTAACTGTTGTTGCGCCCTTGTTGGGTGCAGCACGAGTAGACATAAAAGCAGCCAGAACAGCTGAGCCTGCCATCTTCCAGTTTTTCGCTGCGTTCCACGCAGCGCCCCCCCTGACTCCGTTTTCCCTCCACGCTTTTCGCTAAACCTTCCTGCCAATTTCGGCTCTTGACCGTGTAAAACAGCCTGCGCGACCTTTTTGGCAAAACCAGACTCAACTTTGAAACGGTAGGTACTGGTAGCGCGTCACGCGGTGCAAAGTACAGGTCTCTCTCCCTGATATGCGACCCCGGAAAAATACCATCTAAGGCGGGACCCCAGCCGCCACGCCAACCTCTTATTTGTGACAATTTCGAGTACTCTATTAGGCGGTGGCAAATAATCCTTGGGTGGCAAATAAAACTTTAAACGGCGGTGCCTGGTCGGGTTTGCCGCCACCCTTCTAGCGTGTATCGCGATACGCTACTGATGTTCATGTAGTCGCTATATAAAGGATATGTATGGAATAAGTGTCATAATATTCGCACGAGTATGATGTGAAGAATATGAAAGTCAGCTACTGGCTCGTCACGTATGGGCATTAATCCATGGGCTGCAGTCATCTTTGAATATTAAGATCGTACGCTAGTTTCTACCTAGGCTCGTACCCGTACTAATAACTCGTTTCATTTATATAGTAGGAAACATCAAGTTTCCTGATATCGCCTTCTGCTGCTGCTAGCTCATGTAATTATTTATTCATCAAAGTTGAGCAAGGTTATGCAAACAGAATGCGCAGGCTGTTTTGGCGGCCAGACAAGAGCCGAGATTGGCAGAGAATTTAGTGAAAGCCTGGAGGGAAAACGGAGTTGGGGAGGGCGATGTGTGTAACACTACAGCGAAACTTGGAGATGGCAGGCTCAGCTATTGCTGTTGCTTTTATGTCTACTCGTGCCGCAACAAATAAAGGGGCGCAGCAACGGGTGAAGTAGTAACCCGTACCTCTTTGCAGCACATGTAGCCGGAAAAGCGGTTAGGGAAGGAGGAAACCCCATAAACTAGTTCAGAACATTTCAAGTTGAGTCTGGCTTTGCCAGTGAAGTGCGAACAAAGAGAGCGGCAGACTGACGAAGCAAGCGCAAGGGTAGCGCCAGGTCACGGAGGGGCACCGGGAGGGGCATTGCTGCGGAGTCATACGTGTTGCACTTGGAAGTGGCGAAGGGGCGCGATGTGGCGGCCGACGAACCATGCGTCAGGTGAAGGGAGGAGGTAGTTGGGATTGATGTAGTCCATGACGACGTCGGAATTGGTTGCCCACCCGCCTTGGTGGCGGATGTTGGACAGCGGACTCCAACGGAGTTCGCATCAGAGGATGCACCTTTATTTGCGAAGGCATTGGGAGGTAGATCCAGGTAATGCCGGCAGGAGGGGCAGCAGTGCAACACCGACGAGCGAGCCGAATGGCCGTAGAGAGCCAGTCTGACATTGTCGCGGCAGTCCACGACTTAAAGTGCTCGCTAGGGATACCGCGCAGTATATGTTGTTTCGGCCTAGGCAACACGGCGCAGGGGGCGACTGGACGTTGTCGATGTAGTGGTGCAAGAGACAAGCTACGCAAGGGTGCTCCCTCAAGGGAGGAGTGGTAGACACAAGTCGTCGGGACCGCGCTGGCCGGCCCGGCCCTTCTCACGCTACACCTATAGGCCCATCATGTTTTACGAGTAATCGACGTGCTCGTCCCGCACTGCGCATGACACGCTAGTTTGCCCTCCGGCGAAAAACATGAAGTTGACGACCGCGGCCATGAGGGCCCGCCGGAAGTCGTAGTGGTACTCAGAGGGCAGCGGGGCGGCAACGCGCAACATGGTACGCAGTAGGCGGTCCACATGGTAGTAAAAGTTGCGTATATACCCGTAACATTATGCGTTAAAATTCTGACATGTGACGACCTGCGTTAAAATTCTGACACAATGGGGGATAGAGGGGGCGGGGGAGGGGGGGGGGGTCACTCGATGTCACGGGGGTCGAGCTCCCCTTTGTATGCGCGCTTCCATATGCTGCCGGCTTAGGCTCGAGTGTGCCAGTTCCTTGATAGTACTTCTCCAACGCCTCTGCGCATGCTGCCCACTTGGCGCGCGCAAGGGGGGGGGGGGGGGGGGCTGAGATGCCCCGCTGCACGGCGGCGCCCCTGCAGCCCGGTCCCGTGCCCTCAAACATTTCCACGACATCGTCTGCCCCAGCGGCCTTCCACTTTCCCACAAAGCCTAGCCGCCACAGAGGCAGGCTAGAGAAATCTAGGTCCATGCATGCACGCAAAAACTTGATGCGTGCCTTCAGTACGAACTGCCGCCCGTGTGCCCGCTGTGTGTCAGTGGTGGCACTGCCTCTGGCTACGCACTTCACGTCCCGCATCTGCACATGACATAGGGCATGTATTAATTTGACAGCAGCCTAAACACAGTGCGTATGAGGACAAGGAGGGGGGCGCATTGTACGCTCCATCCAGAGCTATGAGTTGCATGCAGTGCCGCCTCATGGGCTTTGACTCGGCAGACGACCAGATTGTGCATGTTTCAGTTTTGTCATCACAACACTGCCCGCGGTAACCCGTACGACATTGCGAAAACTACCCGAATACAAGATCCGATACGCGGTTCGCGCCGTTAGTACAATGTGCACCTCCGGCAACGCGACGCACACATCGCGCGGCCCATTGCCCGTGCTCTAGCCTCTAGCAAGCCCACGACTGTCAACAATAACCGACACCGCGATCGCCCTTAGCGCCAGAAGTGCCATTTTAAGCGGTGATGGTGGGCGGGTCGCGACCGCTACGGCCACGCAGGCGCCATGCTGCAGGATCTCCGTGGCGACCCCCGCAGCAACCGATTTGAGCGCCGCCCCGACCATAAACTTCGCACCAATGGCACAGTCTCCGTCGGAGCAGCTAGGGGAAAACGTACACTATTTATGCCTTCTATTTTTACTGAATTGCCTTTCTATCCAAGCGGGTTTTGCCCTAAAGGCGTATGGTGTCAGCAAAACGCGAATCTTGATAGGGGTGGTCAATCGGGCGGCAGTCACGAGGGTGGACCTCGCAGCCGCCGTCCCGGGACATACACGTGCCCCGAGCCAGCCGTGATCGCCCTATGTCCTCGAAGGGGGCAGGAGGTAGCTAGGGCTACGGGGTAGGCGGGAGCTGGTGGGCTGGACGGCGTGTGCTAGCTAGTGGATGCATTATCCGCCGCCCGCCGTGCCGGTCGGGTACTTCGGGCAGCACGACGCGGATCCCGCGGCGCAGGTGCGCGGGGCGCGCGGACATATTATTCGTACCGTTTTCGGATCGCGAGATGTCGCACGGGTTGCCACGGGAAGTGTTGTGATCTCATCAAGCAAATGCATGCTGCATATCTGCGCATAGGTCAGCAAGTAAGCAATTGAAGCCCTCCTTCCGTTGCTTCTTGATGGACTCGTTGACGCGTTGACACTCCTCATTGTCCTCAGGAGCGTCACAATCCCCGCAGCCCCTCACTGAGGTAGTGGATGACCGCTATTTGCAGTACATGCCACATGACTGCCATGTGTTGCGGATGCTCTGCGCTGTCAAACATATATCCCTGTAGGAATTGCCAAGCAGGACACGTACTTCATTTGTAGACAGCACACACCCATAGCGGAGCGGGGTTGTGTTAATCCTAGAAATAGCAGCGACGGGACCTCACCCAAAGACCAACACTGCCACAGTCTCCGCGAAGTGCAAGAAGTCCTCGCATATCCAGATGGCACACACCATGCCGCTAGTGTCGGTTGGCGGCAGCATCGGCTGGACTTGCCTGCCTATTAAGTCACTGGTCATGGCCGCTAGCGCCATATGTCTGTCCATCTTCTTCATCTTGGGCCACATATCCTGAGTGCTTACCCTCAGGAATACGGCGCTTGGAGTTTCGACGCCCAATGGCACACCACTACTCGGCACCGGCGGCTCGCAGCGGCGGGGGTTGGCCGGGGCTAGTCACAGGCGATGCATGGTAAAGTGTCCGCGTAACTACACCCCTCCAAATAAGTCCGGGTTTTGCATTTTCGATCGCAAAGCGCATGCATAGGCGAAGACAACGCCGGCTGCATGTGCATACATGCTAACTACAGTGGGAATAGTTCGGGCGAACGCCTATTGTGCGCTTTATACCCACCCGCGCGACAACACGGCCATTTGTGGGCGCCCTTTCAAAAACGCGAAATCAATGCATGATGCGTTGGCGCCAGAAAATTGTGGGTTGCGCCAAGCAACCGTCCAAACGTATGGAAATAGCGGCACTCGTCGCGCCAAACTCGGTGGATACGGCCCTTGGCATAAGTTGCACACACCGTGCGTGTAGGCCACTGAAAGCATGTCGCTATAGGCAAGACGTGACACCCCAACGACAAGTTGCACTGTGAGATTCAGATGTGACATACGGGTGACGAAGCACTACTACTAGCGACTATTATTTATCCGTGAAGGCTGCTGCTGGTGGCGGCACGTCCATCCAGTTACGTGCGAGTACATCCGGCGTTATTGCCGGCGGGCGATAAATCCTTTTTGTCATCATTCTGGTAGTCGTACTAGCCCGGTGAATTGTTACATGGCACTGACGTATAAGGTACAAGGTTGTCCGTGTAGTACCGGGTAGTACGCGATATATTTATTAAGCCGGTACCGGGTATCTAGTACCAACCCGGGCGCGATGACGAGTCGTCCTGTGGATAACTACGACTATTAGTACATGGGAGCGCAAATCTCAGCCGTACTATTCGGCCAAAGTGGGGAATTTTGTGTACATTATAGCTAATACTGCTGAACGGGCATGCCAGCCGTCCGATCAAAGGTCATCAGATGGGCGGTTTGGCTGCCATGTTTTGCCAAAGAGTGCTCACGTTACATAAATATTCGCGAGGGGTAGGGCGGGGGCAGGCAGCGGTTTGCCGAAGAATGTTTGAATTACAATATTCGCGACAGCTGCCGTCGGGGCATGTGGCGGGGGGCGGGGGGGGGGGGGGGGGGGGCGGGCGGGCGTGGTCCCCCCGCCCCCCCCCCCCCCCGCCGCCCGCCGCTCCCGCCGGGGGAGTGAGGGGAGGGGGGTAAGGGGGCGGGGGCTACTGCTTGTTCTTGATCTTGCGTGCCCGGGGGACCCTCCGCTTCGACGATCTCGCTGCCTCCGCCTCCGCCTCCGACTCCGCGACCGTCAGTTTCTTACCTCGGCGCTTCTTCACTGGCCTCTTCCGCTTCTTGTCATCCGTCAGTGTCTTCACCACCCCGGGAGGCTGTGCCGTCGACGACGCCGCCATGAGCTTCCTTACCTTGGCGTCGGGACGCCCCCTGTGCCGAGACGCCCACAACAAGCCACAATCGTTTCGCCTTTAAGCGGATGAGGATGCGGCCTCCTCGGCCACCACGAGTTGCGCCGCTGGCACTGTGGAAGCCTTGGCGTTGAGGTGGGCCTTACGGCGCTCCCGGACGAACCTGCGCGCGGCACAAGTTAGCCACGACTGGGTGCGTGCTAATGTGGAGGGTGGAGTGTTTTGTTGCGCGCCCACCTTGTCACGCGTTTCCTCATGTCTTTCTCGTCCTCCTCGATGCCGGCGGCGCGGACACGCGAGACAACAAGGCTCGCCGCCCACTTTTGCCCGGGGGGCGAGGTCTGCCATGGCGTTGTGAGCGGTGAAGGGGCGGGGGGGGGGGGGGGGGGGGGGGGGCGAGGTGGAGAAACTAACACCCAGTCGACGACCGCCGTCCGCAGCAGTCAACGACACATCGGAGGCGAGGAGCAGCGCGCCACTACTATTTATATGCACGTATTGTCAAGAGCTAGTCGGTGCGGCATTGTGTCGGTGTAATTTCGCAATGTTTATTGTTGAAGTAGCACGGCGTAATGAATACGCGGTTTCACCGAGTGAATCCGGGATAATATGTGCGGTAGGGCGCGCGTATATGTGCGCGACGAATGTGCGCGCGCAGCGTTGTGCGGCGGTGTGCGGCGGTGTGCGGCGGTGTGCACCGATGTTAATATAGTGTGAATATTATATCGGCCGTAGACGATCGGGTTTGGCAGCAGTGTCGTTTCGTGGAGCAGTATATGTGCCCGGCCTCATTTATACCGCCCCCTATCTGCGCTGCACGGTCCACCCCTACGAATTACTTAGCACAAACCGCCATTACTTAATAGGAACCTAGCACAGCCAGGCTTATATGCCCGCTTTGCCGATCAACTTCTACGCACTTTCCGTCCCTCAACCGCCGGACATGGGGGTTAAGCCGCCAGCCTCGGCAGTTGCTTAGCCAGACTTGGCATCCCGTACCGTGTCCATGGCTTCGCAGCTCTGCCGCCGGCACACGCCGAGTCCGGCGCTTGCTGCCGCGGGGTTGCGCACGCATGCACGCACGGTAAAACGCCACCGACGCCGCCACGCTTACTTCCACCACCTTCGCCAGCCGCAGCTTCGCACGCCGTTCCGCCGACATACGAAACGCACGAATTCCCCCCCCCCCCCCCCCGTCCCAGCGTCATGTATAATATATTCGAGGCGACTATGCGGGGCGCGGCACACGCCGCGGCGTGGGTCGGCGGAGCGGCGGGCGGCGGGCGGGAGCCCTAATGGCCGGGCAGTGTCCACACCCACACCGGCACCGCCGCTCACCTCCGACGCGGATGAACCACCTCCCAAAGGAAACATGCCGGTTGGTGGTAAGCGCAGCAGGCGTGGGGTGCCGCCGCCGGTACCTGTGCGACGGAGCTGTCGCGTCAGGAACCGCACCGCATGTGGAGCAACACATGGCGGTGCCGGCCCCACCTATGTCTAGGGCCACCTCCTCACAGCACCCCGCCACGACGGCGTCCGCCACCGCCGACGGCGCCGTTGCGGGGGGGGACGCCCTGCCATGCGACGATGATGCGCCTGATGCGCCGCGTCAGGAGGCGGAGGAGGCCGTGGTTGAGGCGACTGATGGGGCTGAGTGAGTTGTCGAGGCGAGCGAGGCTGCGCTCGCGCCACCCGCCCCGCAGCCACCTGCGGGACATTTTGCCGACTTGCTCGTCGCCATGTTGACCGGAGCACTACGAGCAGTGGCGGGAGGCGGCCACATGCACTATCATGTGCGTGTCCTGGCCGGACGCCCGTCATGCGTGTACTGCGGCCAACGGACGGAATGGGAGTGTTGCTGCGACGGGACCCCGGCTTGGTGCGGCCCCAAGTACCCATGCATGGCGACCCATCAGCGGGCAGTCCCCTGCCCGACCACGGCCGCGGTGAGGGCGGAGTTCCGCCATGTCAGGGACGTGTTCCACGACGCGACTCGTGCCGCCGTGAGTGAGGCTTCCGAGAAGGCACGCGCGGCTGGTAGGGTGCGCAGTGTGAGGCGGCGGACGGCCCGGGAGATGAAGGAGAGCGAGACATGCCGTCAGTGAAGTCGGGCGCAATGATATTGGGTGGGGCACACGGACGTGTAACACTTGCACTTTGCGCGTATGGCTGGGTTACATCTAGGCGGCGTCACACTATGCAACCGGAAAGGCTGCGTTGCTACTGCAAACGATGCTACGCCTCACTCGGTAGCAACCGCTGCCCCGCCTATCCCACAGCCGCTGCCCCCCCCCCCCCCCCCCCCCCCCCTCGCGCACCGTCCTGCGACCTCGCGTGGATCCCCGCCACCAGCAGCTTGCACTTGCACTTTGCGCGTATTGGTGGGTTACATCCAGGCGGCGTCACACTATGCAACCGGAAAGGCTGCGTTGCTACTATAAACGATGCGACGCCTCACTCTCTAGCAACCGCTGCCGCGCCTTTCCCACAGCCGCTGACCCCCCCCCCCCCCCCCCCCCCGCGGGATCCCCGCCATCAGCAGCTTGTACTTGCACTTTGCGCGTACTGCTGGGTTACATCCAGGCGGCGTCACACCGGAAAGGCTGCGTTGCTACTGCAAACGATGCTACGCCTCACTCGGTAGCAACCGCTGCCCCGCCCATCCCACTCGCGTTGGCGCCGCGCTGCCCCGGCCGCCGCGCCTTGGCGCCGCGCTGCCCCGGCCGCCGCGCCTTGGCGCCGCGCTGGGTATCGAGTCCTCCCCTCCCTAGTGAGCGCGTCCACCTGCGCCTTGCGCTCGGGGCCGTCCTCCTCCGTCACCACATTCTGCAACCCCCACCGCGTGACGAACCACGCAGCTCCTTGCATGCGCTTGTACATGTGCCCAAGCACCGCCTGGGGACGCGAAGCTCCTTCTCGGTCATGATCGCCTTCACCCGGGCCTCCTCGAGCAGCGGACCGGCGTTAAGAATGGAAAACGTTTCCATGTGGTGCAAGCAGTCCTCCATGACCCAGCCGGACTGCACCGTCACCTTGCCTGACCCTGCAGTCATGGAGGGGAATGCCGTCACGCCCACGCCCACGCCCACGCCCCGGGGGGCGGGGGGGGGGGGGGGGGGTTTACCTTTCGATTCTTGGACACTGCAAACGAAGGGCGCAACCCGCGTTCAAAGTTGCTGGGTATCGGGACTAAAGCCTGGCGCCGGTCTTCCTGCTTCATAGCTCGGAATCCAATGTGGCCCTGCACGGTGACAAATTTCCTCCAGAAGTCCCTTCCCAAGCCAAAAAAAAACAGGTGGAACGGCGCGAGGGGGAAGAGGTTGACCATGCTGACATAGCCCAGGACCACATGCACATGGCACACGCCATGGCAGCCAGTGTTCTGCTTGGCCTCCGCAGGCCGGGTTGTGTTGAACGCACGCCGGGCAAGGTGCGTGATTCACTGGACAAGTCATCGCCTTCATGGACGGTTACCAAGCGAGCCTCCCCGTCCGCATCCACAGAGGGGTGCTCTTGGGCAGCCGCCATAGCCTCCACAACCTGCCACGCCGACCAGACGGGTGCGTGTGATTCCATACAACCGTAGTTGAGTGGTGCCACCAGCACGCAGGCCGGGCCCACTCACCTCTGAACGCAGAAGGCCCACAATGTCCCCGTCCTCGAAAACAGCGCGCCACTGGGTCGCCCCGCCATAGTCCTCCAACACCCACTCGGTAACGACGCCGGTTATCACGCCGTTGTGCCATACTCCCCGGAACTTCTTGGCGATGACCTTCATGTAGAAGTCGCCGGGATCGCCTTTCCATATCACGCCCTCATATCGGGTTCCACGCCCGCCGGCGGCCACGCAGGCGCGTCGATGTCCATACCGTCTTCGCCAACGGGGTCCTCCCCCACGCCCATCACATCGTCCACCTTCGAGCCGCCGTCGTCCGAGACCGGCGCCGGCGGGCCGTTTCCAACGGCTGCAGCTACTCCTGCTGCCGCCCCTGTTGTTGTTGCTGCTGCTGCTGCCGCCCCTGCTGCTGCTGCTTGTGATAAGGCGGCCTTGCGGCGCAACTTAGCCGCACGCTTCAACGAGTGGCTACAGTTCGGGAAATTTAGGAAGTGCCGCTCTCGCGCCATCTTATCACATGTGCCCGTCACGTTGCCCCGGCAGTGCTTGCATGAGTACACGCCATCCTTCGACACACTCGCTATCCATCCCTTTGCCGGCATGCCTGCTGCCGCGCGCGGGGGGCGGGGGGGGGGGGGGGGGGTTGAGAGTTGGGGTGGATGTAACCCACCACTGGCAGGCAACACAGATGCGAGTGCGCGGCTGTCCGCGCTTGATTCAACGGTGAGCGGCGGTGACCGTGAGGCGACCCCGTACTTCATGCGCGTGCTGGGGCGTTACACAACCATCAGCAGTTAGGGCGGCTGCATTAAAACACGCACCTACGAACACCACCTACCGCGCCTACCACCTACCGTACCACCTACATCCGCCCACACCTCCGCCCGTCGTGCCGCACATCGCCGCATCACCGCGGGGTCAGCGGTCAGCGATGTGCGGTCAGCGATGTGCGGCGATGTGCAATGAGTGCGTACATCCGCCTGTACTTAGCCCGGGTGCTCCGCGTCGGCGGGCGACACGCGAGCCCGCGTGCGCATATCAATTTGATGAAATTACGGAAACGAGAAATTCATATAGTACTTTACAGGGCGCGCGCGATAGTCGTCGCTACTGGGTATGAAATCCACGTCCCTCGTCCGTCCCGTATCGTCCCCGTATGTCGTCGTTCGTCACCAGTAGGGCACATTTACGTCACATCTGAATCTCACAGTGTTGGCCACTGTGGGGAGCAATTTTGGGGTGAAAATGCCGCTGTTTCTGTGGCGAACGCACGTAGGAGAGGCGCTCGGTGGCCTTCTTGGCGTAGGGCAATGCTCTACTATGGGGGCGCGTGGGGGAATGCCAGTTGCACCGTTTCGTGGGCGGGGTGGCGCGGTAGGGGCGTGGACTTTAGTTAGTATGAAATTCCTTGAAAAATGCTGTGGAAAATGGCATTTTGGCTGGTAGATGTGTGTATCGCTAGGAGGCGGCACATGCCAAGTGTTGGTGATTCGTGGTCATCCACATACATAACGCTCTCGCACAGCCGAGTATGGGGCTTAGACACGCACTTGGCGCAAAGCCACGCGCCCGATATGGGTGGGCACATAAGGCAGTGAGGGGCAACTTGGATGATCATCTTTGGGGATTTTTCCGGGGCCCAAAAAAATCAAATTTTTGATTTTAAAAGATTGGTTTCGACGCAGATTTGAACGAGGAATCGCGTGGTATTTTTAAAACAATTTTCTGAGCAAACCCTGAGAAGTTATAGCGTTTTAAAGCCAAGGGGGTGTTGCTGCGCGTGGCCGACACTGATGCCACGCCAGTATCGCAACGCGACATGTACTGGCCGCCGCCCACACGGCTGCACCCCAACCAAATGCACCCGAGCCCCTCGCCAATGTGTTTCCTCACGCGTTCATGGCCATCCCGCCGTTTGGTTTATTAACGCGCGTCGGCGTGTGCGTGATACCGACCCCGGTTTTGGTGCAGTTGCAGGCGACGCCCATCCACGCACCAAGTGCAGCGTGACACCCTAGTCAAAGGTCTTTAAGCTTCGGTTTGAGCCACTCGTCATGCAGGTTTTATAACACCCTCTGAGATTCCAGGGTTTCATCTCATGTACCCTACGTTCAGGTACCCTAGACTTCTGAAGTTATGAGACTGCCGAAAAGGGACCCCAAACTTATGTGCAGGGGTGTACAACTTAGCCGCGTGAGCAGGGCTTCCGACCTACAATTATATCATTGGGCGTCACGGAGCTTGTGAGGCGTTAAAGCATAGTGTGGCGCAACCGGAGCGATTATGGGTACTCGCGCGAGTCGCGATGTGCGTGGGTCCAATGTAATATGGGGATGGCACAACATGGTAGGAGGAAGCATATTACTGAACGCGGCGAGCCGCCCGGCACGTCATTGCGACTACCCTGTACTGAGCCTAGTAATAAAGTGGCGATTACACGGTAAATGCGGGGATTACGTGCCCATTCCATGGGCGGGAAATTGCGATTACGTGCCATTAGGTTGTAATTACGAGACATTCCGGGAGGCGGTGCAGCGCATCGGAGCTTGGGCACATGGGGCCCAGTAGTGTGGCCGTGCCATACCGCATATGATGTGTGTCGGGGTCGGATGCCGGCGCCGACGTCGCAGAAGATCCGCCGACTCGGTAAGTTATCGGAGCGGGTCTCGCACCGCATAGTGTGGCGAGGCGGCCGCCGTTGCTGCACCAGCGACGGCTGCCGACCACCCCGCACGCCGGAGACCTACGATGACGCCACGATGACGCGAAACGCGCATAGTCAAGTCGCGGAGCTGCCCCCGGCATGCAACTCGTGTCGTCCAAGGTGGAATGTCATGGCATCGGGAACGGGTTGGCTGGCGTAAGGCTCTTCCAGCCTACGCCGGCCCATAACGATGCCAGTGTTGTCGGGACGAGGGTAATGGCGAGGCGGCTGCCGCTATTGCACCAACGAAGGCTGCCGAAGTTCCGAACCCGGAGACGGATAGGGGTAGCTACGGTTACCACGACATGTCGAACATGCCAGGTGGTAGGGCTGCCCCCGGGCGGGCAACTGCAGGTGACGTGGTCCTTGCGACGACGACTTTGCAGTAGGAGGCGTCGAAGACGCGCCGGACTGAGCCGTGCAGACGCCACCCACTGCGATGACAACAAACGTTGATGTGGCACGGTTAGGGCGACGGCAACGAGCCCTCTCAAAACACAGGCGCATGAGCGGCGCCATCCCCGTAACGGACCAATTACGCGGGTAGTTTCGAAAAACCACAACGTATAACGACCGTCGATGCCACGACGCGCGGACCGGGCTTGAAGTGTCTTCCAGGACGACAAGCGGCCGTCCCGACGACACGGATGTCCTCCGTCCGCACCGATTTGTTGCGGTAGGCGTAGCTGTCATCGTTGACAACCGTGACGAGCACCGGCCATGGTGCCGAGCGCGTCCACCTCACCTAACCTCAATAATTGACTACTGCGGGAGGCCACGACAAAGGCCCGTGCTGCGACTCGGCTTCGGGTGTTGAGGTTTAACGCCCCCCCCCCCCCCCCCCCCCCCCCCCCCCGAGCTCCAATTCCTTACTATGCACATCGCCAACCGAAAACGTCCCGGCTGGAAAGCCACGGCAAACACGGAAAACGACTTCTCGTCGGGCGCACGAGTAGGGAAAACCACATTACCGAGGGGTTGTCTATCGATGCCGATGGTGTAGTGCAGATGCGTGGCACGAATAAGACTCAGTACCGGGAAAAGGAACCTCGGTGCGGACTTGATCAGCCTATGCGACCCTCGCCCGCACAAGTACGCGAAGCCGCTGCGGAAGGCAGCGAGTTGGAAGATGGCAGGCGAGCTGCTGCTGGCTGTCCTAAGCAGGCACCACGGCCGGGAGCGCAGGGCTCGCGGGCGATGGGGCAGCCCGTACTGAAACCCGATGGTGCCGGTAACCTAACCGGTTAAAGCCGCCAATATACCGTACGGGTCGCACTAGGACACTTAAATTGTTGAGAAACCCCATACACAGGTTTAGATCATTCCGGGTCTCATGAGCCTGTGATATGGAATCTATTTGAACACGGGCTTCAGGGGATACTTATACACGGGTGCGTGCATCCAAGTTAACAAATTTTGACAGATCATCATAATTAAATTTAAACGATTATTGACAAATCATAGCACTAATCAAGAATCAAATAGTTCATGTGTACACCAGTCGTTTTTGTGTGGCTGCGCAGGCGGTGCTGGCTGCCGGTGCTGCAGGAAAGGAGGGAAGCCTCTTACATAAATATATGACCATGGGGGCAGCCGGGTCGCCCCGCTGCTCCCTATACAACTGCGCTTGCTCGAACCAAAGCGCCGCTTATCGATAAATCGGGTGCTTTGGCACGCACAATGGGGGAAGGTGGACTGAGGTTGGGGATTCGGGACGCCGGAAGGGGGGGGGGTGGGGGGGGGGGGGAATTTTAGGGTTTTAGCTAAGCCATCAGCTCTGAGGAGGGTGGAGGTGCCGCATGAGGAGCGTCAGAGACTCGCCCTCATCGGCACTGCTGCGTGTCCTTTGACAGCAAGTGTAGGCCCCGCTGAAAGTGCCTCCGGGATATTGCCCGTGGGTGGCGATGAGGGCCGCCGCCTCACGCCGTGGCTGTCTCCAGCTGCTTCTGCTTGAAGCTCTTCTGGTTGAGGATGGGCACGAGCAGGCAGAACGCGATGAGGGACGACGCCATGAGCGCCGTGAAGAACGCGCCCCAGCCGTACTGCTTCACCAGGATGGAGATGGGCACGCCGGCGTTGGCGGCGCCCAGGTAGGCGATCCAGCCCAGGAAGCCCTGCCGGGGCGCACGGACGCCCATTCTGTCAGCGCTATCACTATCACTGTACACCCCATCCATTGCCCCCAGTGATGTGGCAACCTACCTGAAGCGGCAACCTACGTGCGATCTGAAACCCTAACTCCGGAACACCCCACGGTGAAGCCATCACAGATATCATACACAGAAACACATCATGGACGATGGGATCTCAGGGAAGCCAGACAGCAATACCCTTCAAAAACCCTAAACGCCAAATGTAAACCCTCCAAAAACCCTGTCACACACTCTTACAACCTAGCGAAACCCGGCGCTGAAAAAATCCAGCGCAAAAAACCAGGGTTTTAAGGTTATTTAGGGCTGGATTGGGTTGGAGGCGAGGTGGGGAGGGGGGGGGGGGGGGAGGGGGGGCAGGCACTCACCTGCGACGCTCCTACAGCCTTGGGGCCGGCAATCTCGGCGCCGCACAGCCCCACGAGCATCTGCGCAGGGGCACGAGCCTATGGAGTCAGTGCGCTGTAACATGCAGATAGTGAGTGCAGCGCCCCAGGGGATGGGCTGGCTGGAAAGGTGGTGCCGGGAAGACTGTTCGGCTGGTCTGTAGGGTGGTGTTGGCAGAGGGATGGGTATGTTCTAGGTTATATAGGGTTTCGTAACCAAGTACTGCCTCAGTGGTAGTTTATCCGCTAGCACAGTACCGAAACCCTTAGCCATATGTTGGCAGAATTTGGAGTGTTTCATGAAACCCTGATCCAACCCTAGTGGTGGAAATGGTTTTGGAGTAGGTACAGGGTTTGGGAGAATAAGTGTTTTGGGATTAGGGGGCTTTAGGGTATTAGGGTTTGCCGCGCCTGCGGGCCGTAGATGAAGAAGCCGATCATGAAGACGTTGAGCCACTGCAGCGCGCCCGCGTCGCCGGGGATGGTGGTGAACAGCGCGAGCATGGCGCACAGGCCCAGGCAGTAGCCGGCGACCACCCGGATGCGCATGCCCACCGTGCCCTGCCCCTCCTTGGAGGTCTGGATGAGGTAGTCGGACAGCCGGCCCTGCACAAGATGACAGAAGCAGGTGGGTGGGGTGTTCAGTAATCCAGCCCGGGCTCATCATCCATCATGTTGGGGTTAACGCTCGAAAATATTTAGGGTTCCTAAATCAGGGCACCACTGAACAGTTTTGCTATGCTGGGGCTAGGGAGTTGAGACATGTCGCTACACCTCGGTTTGATTTAGGGTTTCAAGAACACCCTAAAATAATAGGGCTATTTTAGGGTATTAAAATCACGGCACCACCGCACACTTCAACACCTTCACTGAGCTGCGGCTCCGCAGCAGTACAGGGTTTTGCACTTTTAGGGTTTGAGGAATTAGGTTTTAAGCCCTCCCTACCAAGCGGTGTTGCGGTACGTGTTACGGTCCCACTTTTGAAGTAGCGAGTATCGATCGAAAACTAACAATGTCATGCCGGTATCAGTTTGCAGAATGCCCCGGTAATATCACGCATCGGCATTTTGGCGGTTGACCGTGTGGATACATCGCTACTCGGCGCCACACGGCCATAGGGAGCGCCGGCATGCATTGCAGCACGGCGGCGGGGCCGCCAGGAGGCCACTGCAGCCGGGGGCACATCGCACCGCAACGAGCGAGCCCGCCAGCCCGCCAAGCTCCAAGCCGCTCACGCGGACTGCAGCCATCGCGGCATCGGGGACGCCCTTGGCCTGCAAGCACAGTCGGTCGGCGGGGGGGGGGGGGGGGGGGGGGGCTTCAGAGGCCTGCATGCGGCGGGCTACGGCCGGCCCTATGCGGGTTCATGCAGCCGGGCCGTGAGACAGCTGGCCTGTGTAAAGACCGGCAGGAATACAGCTGTAACAAATTTCAGCTTATTGGGGGGCGGGAGGGGGGTTTGCAGTAGGGATTATACGGGTCAGCGCACATGTCATTTGTCGGGTCTATTTTTTTGTAACCAAACCCTATGACAAGTAGGAAGCCCAAGGAAACCGCGCGGTGTTGAAAGGCGTTGTGCTTTGAACGGATGTGCATGCACGTTTCCATCGCCCAACAGGCACACCCTGCGAGACTTTTACAAACCCTAAAACCTAGTAGCGTGAATCCCAACCATCAAAACTAAAGATTCCGTGAACATAATCCACATGATGCAAGAAAAAAATGTGCCAATTTTCTTCACTCAACCCTAGTAGAAACACCAAACCCTAAATCCTAAGCGATTTAAACATGAAGGTAGCGAACTCGGGGTGCCAATTGGGGGGGGGGGGGGGGGGGGGGGGGGGCTCGTGCCTGAATGAGGTAGAAGACGAACCAGGAGGTGACGCCCTGGCGGACGGTGTACACAAAGAAGTACGCAAACGCGAGGAGGTACAGCGACGGCTGGCTCAGCACGTTCTCCACCAGCGACTTCATGATGTTGGGCTTCTCCTCCTTGCCGTCCTGCGCTCAGGCGGCCACAGTGGCGGCATTCAGGGAGTGCGGGACGGCGTGCATGGGGAAGGGGGGGGGGGGGGGGGGGGGGGGGGCGGAGCTGTCGTGTCGAGTGCTGAAATACTCTACCGCGGGTTGATGCGTCACTGGGGGGAGGGGGGGGGCACCTTGACCTCCTTCTTCATGTCGGAAGCCACGGGCTCGTAGCCTGCAGCCTCGGGAGAGTCCTGCACAGGGAGAGAAAGAGCGCCCCGGAGGGGGGGGGGGGGGGGGAGACAGTCAGTCCTGTGCCGTCAGAACTCTTACGTCAATGGATAAAAAGAGAGAGAGTGAGAGAGAGAGAGGGAGGGACAGCATGCACGGAGCGGTGGGTGGTTGGAGGGCATCAGGGCATCCCAGTTGGGGAAACAGTTGGGTAAGCAGCCCTTCTCACGTCAGCGCTTTATTCAACTTGATCACGCAGGTGCCTACTAGTTAGCTGAGCCCAAGCATTCACGGAACTTGTGGGGCCGAGGCAGGCATCCCAAGTCTAGTCGGGCCCAAGCAGGCTGGCGCTCAGCCCAGCAGGTCGTGTGGGCAATCATGAGCCGTCGCGGGGCGCCAATGACGCCTGGCTGGGAGAAGGGAAGGGGGGGCATCGGTGGCTCAGGAAGGCCGCTGGGGAATGCAGCTGCGCACCTTCATGATGACGAGCAGGAGGACGCCCACCACCGTCGCGATCGCGGCGGGCACCCACAGGCCGTACTGCCAACCTGCGGGGCGCCACCAAGATGGCAAGCAGCCGCCCGTCTGCCTCAGCCCCGCCTTTGCTGTGCTGCCAGCGTTTAGGGTTTTTGAATTTAAGGTCTTGTAATTAGGTTTACAACATAGATTTTGATACTGTTGCCTTGAGGTTTTGAGGCATTTTAATTCAGGATTTCAGAATCCCCAAAATAATAATAACCGTTTAGCTTTCATGACTTTGGGGTTTGTTTAAGGCTATATAAGCTAAATGTTGATTATGTTGCTTTGGGGTATTATTGAAGCATGCTGCTACCAGGGTTTCATTCAACCCTAAAACACTTAATCCTCATATAGCTTTCATGACCTTAGGGTTTGTGTGTTTTCAAGTTAGACTTACTATGCCGATTCTCCGCCTTGAGGTTTTGAAGCATGCTGCTATCAGGGTTTCACTTAAACCTAGAACAGGGGATCACTATATAGCTTTTATGACGTTAGGGTTTATGTGTTTTCAGGGTTGGACAGCCCTAAAACAGTGAATTGCCATATAGCTTTTATAACCTTAGGGTTTGTGTGTTTCAAAGATTAGACTTTAGATGTAGATTCTCCACCTCAAGGTGTTGAAGCATGCTGCTATCAGGGTTTCACAAGCCCTGAACACTAAATCCCGTTTAGCTTTTGTGACCATAGGGTTTGTGTGTTAGATTTCAGATCCCTGCCTTGCGTTCTGTAATAGGGTTTTATTAAGCCCTGTGACCCTTACTCACCACCGCTACCTGCCCCCTCTCCGTCCCCCGCAGCCCCTCCTCAATCGCGCAGCGAGGGCGGCGGCGCCTCACCGTACGTCCTGGCAGCAAAGCCAGCCACCAGCGGCGCCGCAAAGCCGCCAAAGTTGTGCGCCACGTTCCACATGCCCCAGTAGGTGCCGCGCTCCGCAGGCGCGAACCAGGAGGACAGCATGCGGGCGCAGGAGGGCGCGCCGACGCCCTGCCAGAGTAGGGAGGACATGCGAGGGAGGTGGGGAGGGAGGGGTTTTTTTTTTTTTTGGGGGGGGGGGGGGGGGGGGGTGAGGGGCTGAGTTGTTGGCGCCCCGGGGCAGCATAGGCCCACATGGGTGTGTCATCAAGTACCATAACCATGCTTTGAGTTGGCCGTACACCCCCCCCCCCCCTTCCCCCGGCGACGAGAGGAAAGTGACAAGTACGGTGAAATGCATCAGGATACACCTCCGATTACCGCACGGAATGTCCGATTCGATGTTGGGAAACGATTCATCTGTTGTTTGGGCCCGCGACCCGAGCTGAACGGCAGTGTGCCGAGCGTACGCAACGGGGTGCGGATGCGGCGGGCGCGGGCCGCACCTGCAGCAGCCCGTTGGCGACCCAGAAGCCGAGGAACCAGACCATGGCGCCGCTGGCGCCGAAGCCGAAGTTGACGAGGGCGGTGGAGATGAGGCCGAGGCCCAGGAGCGTGGAGGGGGACATCAGGTCGCCCAGCACGCCGCTCACGAACTTGGACATTCCGTACGCGATGGGGAACATGCTGGTGAGCACGCCGACCTGCGCAACGGGGGGGGGGGGGGGGGGGGGGGGAGCAGCCATTAGCCGTACGAACTCGACCCCGGCCGAGCTGGATGTTGGGGGTTTGCAGGGGTTGGATGTCAGGTCGAGGGCACCGGGTGCTGGAGGAGCAGGGCCTGCGGACAACGCGGCGTCTGACTGGCGGGGAGCTAGGAGGCAACTCTGTGCGTTGGGGGGCTGCGCTGGGCTCGTGGAGTGCGGCGGCACGCAATGTGGCCCTGCGATGGTTGGCGCTGTCGGTGCGTACTAGCGGCGAGAGTGCGGTGTGAATCCCCCCAGCCCCCCGACACCATAACACGGGCGCCTTACGCGCTGTGCAGCGCCGCGCTTGCATCGGTAGCAATGTGGCGGCACCTCGCGCCGCAGCCTCACAGGTGATGTTGGGCGAGTTTCGAATAGTGCTTTGCGAGTATAGATGGACTCTTGCTGAGCCATGCCTCCGGGCAGGCAACCGCCACGATTGGCCTCGTGCCCCCCCCCCCCCCCCCCCCCCCCCCACACACACTTTCCAGGACCATCTGATTGCAGCAGCAAAGGGGCAGTGCCGCGGCGCCCACCTGCGTCATGTTGAGCACGCCCTGCTCCACCATGACGGGCGCGGTGTAGATGAAGGAGTTGCGCGTGATGTAGTAGCACGAGTAGCCGAGCACGAGGCCCGCGAAGACGAGCAGCCGGTTGCGCACAAACGCGGCGGTGTAGCCCTGCGGCTCGTCCTTGATGCCCGCCGGCTCGTAGCCCTCCTCGAACGACTTGGCCAGCCCGTCGCCGCCCATGAGCGCGTCCACGCCGCCGCTGGGCTCGTCGTCTTCGGACAGCGAGTCGCTGATGGACTGGCCGTCCTTGGCGCGCAGGGGCGCGGGCATCAGCCGGCGCCGCGCCGGCAGCGCGCCGCTTCCCGGCAGCCGCGGGATGGCCTGCAAGCACAGGCACAAGCGTCAGCATCAAGCTCAGCTCAAGCACAAGCTCAGCATCGCGCCAATCAGCCCCCTGCAAGCGGCCACTCCCAGCTAAGCCACGCCATGCCCGCTGGGGGCACTAGCTGAGCCGCAGGCTCTGAGCCAAAGCCCCTGAAAAGGCCACAAGTTAGAGACCTGTCCGAAATACGTACACATACGACAGACGCAAATATCAACAACCCCGAGACGAAGACGTAGGACCTAACCCCTAATTAATAAGCATCAGATGCGCTGCTCCCCGACCGCCCGGCGGCGCTCGCTGGTGCGCAGCGCGACCGAGTTCCACCCATGCCGGACATCGTCTGGAGGGAAAGGACGGCAGCAGGTTCAACGCGAACCTCCTAACTCCGTGACGACGTCAGCCGGATTAGTCCCCACTTTCGTCTTCGTTGACATTTGAACGCGCGGAAGCCGGCGGAGCGTTACTGCCGATGCCCCGTAGAGGCACGACCCTTGCGGCTGAGTATCGACGCGCGCCGGGAAGGACCTCGCCTACATGATGGCCGCCCGTGCAGATGCCCCCAGGGTTTTGTTGCCACCCGGGCGGCGGCGGCCGCCGTCTCGCAGCGTCGAAACTGACATCGCGAATAAAACGAAGCGCACGTGTGATTGCAAATAACGCTGCATCTATTTATTTTGCCCAGTCTGCTGGATGGCCCCAGATCGTGGCCGAGTGGCGAGCAGGCGCGCACCTGGGGCAGCCGCAAGTGAGCCGATGCTGCACGAGATGATACGCTAGACCGACGGAGGGAGGTGGTTGGGGCAAACGCGCGCAGGGGCGCCATCGTATTGGGGAGGGCCGTCATCGCGCCGGTTGGGGGGTTCGACAGGGTGTCTCGGGAGATGGGCTGGCCGGCAGATGTCTGCAGTGAACACGGCGCGTCTTTCGTGGTGTCGGAGTTGCGAAGCCACCGGCGCGGTGATACGCTCTGTGGTGCAAGACACCGGGTGCAGCCGAAGTCAGCAAGCTATGAGGATACGGCTGCACAGATGAGCTGGAGGCGAGTGGCCGGGGAGGCGTTTCTCGCGATGCTTTTGCTGCTCTCGTCTCGACGATGGCAACGCGCGGCGCTGACGACGACGGTGATGGCGCGCAACGGTGCCGTGACCGTAACCGCACTGATGGCGATCTGCCGCCAGCAGTCTGGATGATGAAAACGCGGCACCGATTCATCCGATGCTGAGCACTGATGCAGATGTACAACGGAATAAACACGACGCTATACCCAATACATCTCGCTACATTACCGGAATTACGAGATATTCTCGTTCCGGCATAGCGAGAGGCGTGATGTACCACGGCCCACGTCAGCATAGTGCGGCGCACATACATGCATATATATTTACATGAGCTAGCAGCAGAAGGCGATATCAGGAAATCACCAAAAAAAGGACAATCACAAAGGTCCTCTACAGCGACTGCGAGGTGGAAGCAGTAACATGAGAATACGCAGAATGGCCACGTGTTCGAATGTCTACATATGTGTCAGTATGCATGTATGTTTGTACTGTATGCATATACACATATATTATATAGATGCAGCGAATATATATGTATATGTATATATGTGTAAATAGCAGGAAGAGCACGGCTACGGCGCGCCCAATCTCGCGCCCAGGTGCGCGCAGCCCGCTAAACAGCCCTAAACACGAAACTGCTGCCATCATCCCGCGCCATCATCGCGTACCTTCCCGCCCTCTATCCCCCGTCGCCATAGGGGGATACCGGTAGCCTGCTAGACAGCAGGATCCACGGAACGTCGCGCAGCGAAGTCCGACCGCAGAATACAATCAGGGAAATTACGGGGAAAGCCAGCATGTGACGGCGAGACGCTAATCAAGCAAACACGGCACGCTTTACTGAGGTGCTGGTACCGATACAATGGCGGAGGAAAGCCGGAGCAAGACCGAGCTGATGCAAGGGTCAATACCTCCCTGTCAGAAATATTTACTGGGACAGCGACCTGCGCAACGGGCATGCCGACTGCAACGGCGACATCGGCAGTGCATGTCCCGGGAGGCAACCTCCTGAAATGAATATCTCAACACATACATCACGAGCGACACCGCGCTTTTTGCCATAGCAGATGTGTGAACTCATCAATCAAGTATATATGCATACATATACATGTATATACACATACATATCTATACAAAATCTACATAGATACATACATATGTCTATGTAGATATGTACACATATGTATACCCCTAGGACAGGACTGGCACCAGTGAAACCCTTGCAGCGTCTCTGCGACGGCCGTTTAGGCAGCAATCCAGTGTTACGGAAAGCCCTGGTAGGCAACGCGCCTATCTGCTTGATATCATCATCCTCGTAGTCCATGATCGATGTTGTGCTCTATGCAGTGATCTGCTAAAGAAGCTGCCGGAGCACTGGCGCACAGCGTTCATGTGTCTCGCTGCTGTATGCCGTCACTATCTGAAGGCTGACCTTGCTGTGTATGCCAAGCTTGGCAAGTCTAATAATTGGAGTATTGGTCGCTAATGCCCGGCGTGAGTGTGTGTTGCCGTTTGATAGGGCATATGGGCATGCGTGGTAATAATGAGTCAATTATGGGTAATTGGACAGGACTGGTAGACACGGAACACTAGGCGCGTGTCCGAGGTGGCGGTTCAGCCCAGTGGCGCCCGCTGCCGACATTGGGCGCAGCACCGCTTGGGATGGCATGTCGTTGTAGGGTGGTGGTGGGGGGGGGGGGGGGGGGGGGGGGGCATTTGGTCGGCTGAGCCACGCCGCAGGCCACGTGGGAGCCTGTGGGTGCGCCAGGCCACGAGGCGGCTTCCAATACGGGGGGCCGAGTTAAACCACTATCTTGACGCCGCTCACCAACAGGTGTCGACTTGTCAAGGAGCCTT